>VWPU01017175.1:0-228626 GCA_013398955.1 Callaeas wilsoni | reverse complement strand
ATACTCTCCTCTTCTCTCCTCTCCTCTCCTCTCCTCTCCTCTCCTCTCCTCTCCTCTCCTCTCCTCTCCTCTCCTCTCCTCTCCTCTCCTCTCCTCGTAAAAGTTCTGTTGATATAGAGATTTTCTATAGAAATGTTGAAAAGTCTACCATAGGTGTAATCACACCAGCAAAATACATTTTTTTCCCCTTGAGAATCAGCAAAATCCATACTTGTATTTTCAGCTACCTCAGAGGGAGATAAAGCAATAGAGAATCCATGGCATGGCCAGAGTTGCAGTGAAAAAGTTGATAGATACTGCTGAAGGTAATTTTGTCAGGCAGCAAAACTCTCAGGTGAGAATGAGAAATGCATGAAAGAGTTACTTCAGTTAGACCTGTGCTACCAAAAACCCTCTAAGATCAGCTTCGTGTTAGTGTTGGGGGTCTTTGCAGTCACTTATTCATGCTCACAGTGGTGGTGCTGCTGCTGTATTTCTTGCTGGTTCCAGGTGTTTGTTTATATTATGTGTCTCCGTGATATTTTTTTGGAGAAGCACAAAGAGAATGATTCGGGTTTGGCCCTAACTTTGGCTTTAAGCCTCTTTTGTACTGTTTTGTTTGTACCCTCACAAAGGGGTAGATTTGGTGTGAAGTGTTTGTGCTTCTCCAGGTTTTCTTCTAGTTTATCACAGTGTAATGAAGACACTTATGAGGTACATTGTAGTCAGAATCTCCTGCTACAGCTATGTGTCCTGGAAGAAATTGCCAAAGAAAGGCTTACCTTGCCAGTGGAAGCTTCTTTGTTTTGGTTCATATAACGAGTGCTCTTAATTATCGGGTCGTTTCAGACAAGACTCGCACATACCTCAATATTCAGCAGTGTAAGCTGCTCGGATAACAGTGCTGCTGTTTTCTTTTTCTGCTTGCTACTGTTGGACATCTGGAAGCCAAACCTAAAACTACAGTGATATTTGAATGCCTTGTTGTCAGTCTGTCTGCTCCTTTTTCAGGGATGTCCACCACAAAAAAGGTCTATCTAGGGACAACAGGACCAGCAAAGCCCCTTTCGTTTTCCAATTTTTAGCCTGCTGTATTCTTTGACATAATTTGTGGGATCACGCAAAGGCATGAACATGTTTTACTTTTTCTCCTGAACTGAAAGGAGACCAATGCCAAACCACCAAGGAGAATCGGGAGCTAGTTATCCATGTGATGCATAGATTGTCGGACCTTTCAGATCACCTACTGGAAAGATTAAGTCTGACATTAATAGTGGTTATTTCTGTTTAATATACCTCTACTTGGATTTTTTTTTTTTTTTTTTTTTTGTTAGAAACACTTGAAAAGAAAATGAGAAACTCCCATTGCTGGTTGCATGTGAGGCAAGATAATTGAACAGCTCAGAAAACAGCCACAAACCATGACCCGATATTCAGTTTGTCCCACTGGGTAAAGGTGCTTAGACCTAACATTTTGATTCAGGCCCCATCTTTACTTTAAAGCTTCACTTGAATGCTTTAAACAGAAGACTGATTGCCTAGATGGATTTTCAGTGCTCCACAGCAGCAGTCTATTAACCTATTTAGATGGTATCTAAGGTAGTAATGAGATTAGAAACTAGAAAGGAAACTGGGAGGGAGAGAAGTCAAGAAACTCAAAAGCAGGTTAAAATTTTGGTACTTTTTGATAAAAGCATCAGAAATGAGGGTCAAATTGTCCCACAAGTGAGTGTGTCCAGTTGATATGAGATAATCCTTTAAAGACAGTCCTGTACTAGCTAGATTCAGAAAGAGGCTAATGCCAAGATAACACAGAATTATTAGAAGATGTTATGCATTTCTCTCCAGTGCAATCTCCTCAAAGACTAACTGCAGCTCTTGGGAGCACTCTGTTTGCAGTAAAACTAGTTGTTCTGGATTACAAATCTGTACTTTCCAAACTTTCACTAAGGACATTAAGCACAAACTTGCTTCAGCAATTAAATTTTCATCAAACTCCGAATTTGACAGCCACTGCTCTAGGGTAGAGCCATGGTTCTGGGCTTCAGAAAATCAAGCACTGCTTTCTCCAAGAGGGCGTTCTGTTTCAGAGCTATGTTGTCTTTGGATCCAGGTTTTAAACCTTTAAAGCAGTAGTGAATTTTAATTAATTCCTAATTTATCTGTATTGCCCAATAAAAGTTGTCATCTTCACAACAGAAGGATCTGTTTCTCCCTCTCTTTGTATTGGACCTATCTTTGTGAGATCTCGATGCTGTTTGTAAGCAAATGAGCTGTTATTGTAAATCAGGTTTGCCAAACTTGTAGTTGCTAATTTTCAGGGAATCCCTTCAGGTCAGCAGTTTGGGACCATACTGGAAGCTGGGGATCAGAGGCTTTCCACAATAGGTCATTGTAGCTATATTTTGCCACTGCTTTGATTAAAACAAAGGCTAACCATTCTACAGCCCTGCAGCAGGAGGCAATTTGTTTTTCATGGAAAACCACAGCCTATTAGCAGTTGTGAGCACAAGCTATTGCCCATTATAGCCGTTCTTAGAGATGATTGCACATGTACACACATGGAAAATTCTTTTGATTCACTGGACTATACAAATCAGGGAATGGCCATACTTAGATAGAAATCAACCTTGTTTAAAAATCTGCCACTCAGCAAAAAGTTCAGCAAGTGTTACGCTGCGAAGATAGCTTTACAGAGATGTTCTTAAAGCACAAAGATATCCTAAAAACACAAAGCAGGTATAAAGTGTGGACAAATGTAAAGTTTGAAAACTGTAAACAAATCAAGGAGTAACAGGAAACGTAAGACTCTAAAACGCCCTTTTTTTTTTTTTTTGGTTGTTGTTGTTGTTGTTGTTGTTGAAAGCATAAGCTTCTAACAAGAGGTAAGTGATTTAAGGGAGGCTCTGGAACAGTATTATGAGCTTTGTTTATTTTGCCATGATTGAAGTACAGACACTGAAATTGCTAAAAGAGCAGGTTACACAATTAGATTTGTAATTCTTCACCGGACTGGCACATGTATGGCAGGAACTGTTTTTGACCATAGAAGGACTTATATGTATATACATAGAAGTCTGAAGTAAGAATGACGTTCAAACTAAACTTGATGAGGCAGAACTAAAATTTTCAAGGCGTGAGAGCTAGTAACCTCAGGTATCTGATGAAGAGTCATAAAAAAAGTAATCTAGTTGCCTAGGAAGAGAAAGATTTAACCAGTACTTGTTTGAACTATGTGAATGGGTACTGCATTATTTAATTTGCCATTTTAACTTTTGTATCAGTCATTGAAACCAATATATTATAAGCCTAAATTCTTTCCTACAGAAAATATCTTTCAGTTCTTGTGAGGAAAAAACACTGCTTAGCAGATTCCATTCCTCTAAAGGAAGATAATTTGAGGAATTAGAGAGATACTAACAGGCATGTCAGATGTCCATGAAAAAACCATAGATATTTAAGGGAACAACTATGTTCTCTACACCTTGTAGAAAATGACATCCTGTGTAAAAATCTCTATTTGTCAATCTCCCCATCCCACTTCCCTTTTTCTCCCTCCTCACAAAAGAGTGTGAAGATCCCCGGATAGTGACTTGAGGTATACTGACAATCAGCTTGGTTTTTCTGTTGCACTTTCCACGGTGGTAGAGGCAGATTCCTGCAGGTACAGAAAAGCACGGCTTTAGAAGAAATTTCTCATTTAACTTCTCACGACTGTTAAAACATCCGGAAGAAGCCAATATTGCTAGTTAGGTACTACTAAACGTTTCGATTAAGAGAAGAAAAACCAATCCTGAAATCATACTTTTAAGCCCAAAGAAAAGTGGGAACTTTCTGTTCTGCTTCCATTCTGGAAAGCAGAGTATAAGTAGTGTGAAAATAACCACAGATGTTTTCTTCTGGTACCACACCGGGAAAGTATTTTGAGAATCTCCACTTCATCCTTACTTGAGAAGTCGAAATCTAAAGGAGGAATCTTTTCAGCAGTGAACATGCACATTTTCCCCTTCTACTCAAAAACCTTTTTGAGCCATTGGAATGCATTTCTGGCGGGCACTCAAGAGCACAGGAAATTTGAAAGGAGCTGTGAATAGCTGTTAACAGTTGCATTCAGAAGAGAGAAGATAGTGGAAGCTAGAAAAGCTAGAGCAGCAGTTTGTTCCTTACCTAGTAGGCAAAAGTCAGATTTTTGGGTTTCTAGGTAGCTGTCTAAAAATAATCTTTTTATAAACCTAGATTTTCCTTTTTTTCATTGTTTCATCAACACAGACCTTTGACTTAGCATTTTCCCCCTTAATTAATTAGACAGTTGTCCTGTAGTCTGAGGTTTCTCCAATATACATTTTGGCATGTTTGGTGTCCTAGTTGTAATGTTGATGTCAGCAGCCTTCTGCAACCTAGCAGCTTAGGATCCTGCTTAGTGAGAAAATGCGCACTATATATCTGCTGTCTCAGCCCCTAAAGCTAATTTACTTACCACAGTCATCTTGAAATACGTGCTATGCTATGCAGAGTCCTGCAAACACGCTTGTATGGAAAGGAACCAATTCCTTTTTACCATGGATAACAGCATCACAGTCTCTGCTAAGCACAGAAAAAACGAACTGTTTATTTTAAAACGACCCTATAAGTAAACCAGTAGAAAAAAGGCTTCTTTTGAAAATTTCCTGTATGTTTTTCATAATGTTCATAGGTTTTCACCGTGACTACGTCCAACAGTCACACTACTAGCACAGAAATGTCAAGACATTAAACTCCCCCCAAAACCTCAAACCAAACCAACTCCCCAAGGTACAAGTTCTTCATTTTTGTGGGAAAGTTTAACAATTTTAGCAACTTGCCTCTTAAAAACAGTGCTCCTCTCCTAAATCCTACCTTTGCACGTACATGTGTCTTTGTGTTTGATCGCCTGAAAGTTATAAATAGTGAATTTCCTTCAACTGTATTGAAAAAAATAAAGGAAAATTTATTTTAAAATACAGAAATATTGGAAATGTCTGTTGTACAAGGATTAGATTGCTTTTGGATATTTTTTGTCCTGTCCTGGACCACAGGCCAGGACTATAAGACAACCTCTTGATGTCTTGCCTTCCCTTTTTTGTAGTTTTGTAATTGCTTGATATTCTGTCAGCAGAAACTGAGAAACAGGGTTGTCCTTCAGTATTGTATTTTCCTCATGTTACTGCTTAACGCAGACTGAAGTCAGGATGACAGGAGGAGAAGGTTCTGTAACACTATGTTTAGTAAAAAAATCACCTCTCTGCTGTGATCAGGGAGCTGTATTAATTTATTGCCAGCAACAACTTGGCAAGGATACAGAGAAAACTTGAGGATCTTTTTTGAGTAAGAGTGCACCTTAAAAATATGACTTTAAGTGAAGAAATTTTGTTTTGGGTATCACCAAAGTTTTAAAATATGATCATAAAAGGCTGTTTCCCTCACTCGCTAGTGGCTTTTGCCTATCAAGACCAAGTCTCTTCTAGTACGAAAATTATATTTTTGAGGCACAGCATGTATATTTAATTTCCCAAATGACTTTTCCCTTTTAAAAAATGCTTTCTTCAAGTGGTTGGAAAATAGATTCTTTGAAAACAGCAAGCTCTAGCTGGCTTCCAGCATGCAAAACTTTTAATAGCTTCAAGCATAGGTTGGTGGATACATAGCAAGGTTACGTATTTGTCATAACTGGTAATGCTCCTTTATTTTAAGTTTTCTAAAATGAGAAAGCCTACTATCTGCAAAAATACTTCCCTACAAGAATGATCTCAGAAAATCTGAGATTTTTTTTGTTGTAATTATCTTAAAATAAGAGCAAATCATCTAAATTAAGGAGTAGGAACATACAGAGTATTATGGTGGTCAAATAAAAGTTTAGAAATAGATAGAGACGGACAGCTCAGTTTTTTAATAACTAGTTGAGGACTAAAGAAATCTGTTCAGTTAGCAAAAGACAAAGGAGAAGCAAGTCACTAAGGCAATTAGTGTGAATTATTCAGCCAAGTTGCCACCATTCCTATGGCAGAAAGTTGCTCCTGTGCATAACCTTTAATTATAGGGTGGCACAGGAACTTACTGTCTGTGAGGCCAAGGAGAGGTATCTAGGTTTTACCTTTGAAAATATATTAGTTCCATTAATACTCTCAGGAGAATCCAAAATTTGTGTGTGCACCTGTCCATTTCCGTGGATGCCTTCTGATGTGTTCTTAATTTTAAAAACTGAGAAATATATTATAAGAAAAAAATAAAAGGGAAAATATTTTCAAACGTTCCCTAGCACACTGAGTGGAAAAGCCTTTACCAAACACCAGTCCCACCTTCATTGTGTCAGAGAACAGAAGCAGAATGCAAATGAATCCATGACAAGAAAAGGGGCTCAGCAGAGGTGAGAAGGACAAGTCTAAGTTGCAGCATAGGTGAGGAAGCTGGAGGAATTCCTCAAAAGTTGTATATATGATAAAAAATTTAGCAAAAATTCATGTAAACAAAATTCAATCCACTAGAAAAACAGAGAAATCTTTCCACTTGAGTTGCTAAAAAAATCAGTCAAGAGCACTAACAGAGCTGTAAAGAGGATTTTGACCTTTCTAGCCTAGTAGGGAGGCTCTTTACTCATCATCCTTCTGTATACTTCCAAGTATACAGGAAGGAAGAAATAACAGCATATTCTGTTGTCAAGTCCCTCTAGCAGTTGCTTACCATCGCCTGTTTTCAAGAACAACTCGCTGTGAGATCTTGAAGCAGCTTTCCAAGTTGTGTCCTGCAAGGTTTAAATGCTGCTACCTCTGCTTTCCTGCCTAGCAAGTTAGTCAATAAGCAATTGAAAGGCAATTATCACCTGTCTACCTCCCACTCCCAGTATGGATATTTCCACTACAGCTCCCCTGAGTGAACATATGTCACAGCAGATACAGGCTTGCCAGTGTTTCTGGCACATACTGGCCCAGTACTGCACACACTTTGCAGCGGGTGTTGGAGGCAGATGTATTTTCACTAATATTCGTGGGATGAAGATTTATTTATACCTGCACAGACATAATTGCCCCAGGAACATCTTGGAAAGCCAGCAGGCAGTGCAGAAAGATTTTTGTGAATGAAAAAAATATCTGTAACACATTCAAGGAAATGTCTAAAAACTGAATCACTGCAGCAATGAATTGAATGATTTCTCATATTCGAAAGAATCCTAATTATTTTAAGTCTAGGATGTCTAATAGGCTTGAGTCATGCAGTAGCAGACAATTTTGATCCAATCCTTTCCTTTCCAAACAGGAGCCCTGGCCATTACTTGGGCATGGAACTGAAAGCTGTAACAAACGAAGTCTTTAGTCCTGTCAAAGCTTCATGAAATCACAGGATCTCTAGGTAGGCTTAAGGATCTGCCAAGTCAATATAAAACAGAATGCCTTGTATGCTAACCTTGCCTTGTATGCAGATGGTGCCTGCCTCAAGGAAATTTGCACCTGTAAAGTTTAAATTTGAACAAATCATCAGGTGAATGTCAGGCAGGTGGCCAAGGCTCTTTAAGCTTAACACAAGTAATCGAAGCTTTGTGGGCATTGTAAATTACACATAAATTGCCATGTCAAAGGGCCCAGCCCTTTGGGAGAAATAGTTTGACAATATGGATTTATGCACTCATTTTGCAATACAAGGACAAAACACAAGGTCAGGGCAATAGAGAATAAAGGACTAGAAGCCATACCTCCATTATATTAAAGAAAATTTCAAATGGGGTCTAATAAGCAGTCAATTCCACTCTTGTTGAAATTAGTGGTGGCCCCTTGGGTAAACACTGCTTGTGCTTTGAGTAGACCATCATCTGCAGCTGCTTGGGATCGATCTCACAGGATTTGTGCAATTTACTGAGTGCACAACAGAATGGCTATACTGCAGTCCTTGGAAAAAAAAATCTTCTTCTTTTTCTCATGTGTGTAGCTGTGAGAAAAATGTGTAATGATTTGCTAGGCAATTTGGGGAAATGGAACTTTAAAGGCCAAAGGTAAATAGGTGATAACTAAAATTTAACTCTGAGATACCAACATTCCTTAGATGCTTATGCATATAAGCACACACACAATCACACACACACACACACAGACACACATACACATAGATATAAAAAAATATATATTCATATAAAGCAAAAAGAGAAATCTGTGGAAATGGAGTAGCAACATGTCTTCCAAGTTGTACTAAGAACTATCTTCAAGTCATAGACTCCCTTGCAACACTTGCATAGTTTTTTCAATACTTTATTTTTTACTAGCTTCTGCTTCTTGGTGTTAAATTGAGCTGGCACTGTTGCAGGCCATTTTAAATTGATAGTTGCAGAACAGCAAGAAGTGTGAAGCTGCCAATGAAGAGTCAATGAGGAGCCAGTGATAGCAGTTATCAGCTTCTCCACACAAATGTCCTGAGTTTTCCAGCTGTGTGAGCCTTTCCAAGTTTGATTAAAAAGGGATTAATTTTCTTTTATACAGATGCACACCCACCCACCCACCCACACACCTAGACACACACACACCTATAAATATATATGTACATATGTATATGTATGAACCAGTTTATCTGGGGTTACAAGTTATAACCTTTCAGGCATTTGAATGTACCCCTTTTCCCATGGTGAGCTGTGATTTCAAGCAGCAGTGAAAATTTTTGATCGGACATGCTCATACAATTTTACAAGCAGTTTGCATTGTTTCACTGTCGAGCCAGAACTGGGAGAGGCTGTGCTTCAACAGTGAAGCCAGTGAGTTGGTTATGACATTATTCCTATCACGCTGAAAATATAGAAGGTTCCTGGTGACGTCCTGTCTGAGTGAGGCAGAGTTTTTTAAATTCCCTTGGTATTCATCACTATTGATGTGATGCAGCTCTTTCTGGATTAGGAAGGGGAAGTCATGCCATTAAATACGGAATACATGAGCTGCTCCCATCCAGTGAGCTATTTCTTGTCATTGGCTGATCACCTTCTCGTCCCTTCAGAGAGAAAACATACTGAATAACCAAACAAAGTGATTTTTCTTTCTTTGGTCTGTGATTTGAATTGGCTCATTTGATATCAGATTGGGTGTTTCTTGGTCAAAAGCAGGGGAAGTGGCAAAAGGATTTGGAAAAGAAGGAATGAGAGCCATGACTTCTATTGCTGTCAATTTACCCAGTTCACCAATCCCACTGAAATCAACCTTGGGAATAGAATTAGCTAAACATGTAAAGACAAAACGTTGAATTAAAAAACTGGATCAGAAATACCACAACTTCTCTCACCTGCAATGTGATGAGAGTACAGAGTTGTTAAGACCTCCATGTGAATATGCTGGTACAAGGACTGGCCAGCAGGCCAGCAGCATATTTTTATTATGGATTGTACCTGTCAAGATGTGTTGCCATTTTGCATCAGACTGGTTAGACAATATAGAAGGGGGTTGCTGGAACTACATAAGTTAAGTTCCCAGTTGTGTAAACTGGAATTTAATGAACTATATTTTTCTCTGCACGTTTCCTGTATGCTTCAGGAAGTAGGGTGCCATGAATGTATCAAACGTGAGCACTAACTTACAGATCCTACAAATCTATTTCTTCTCTTACCTACGGATGTATTTGCAATTGCTAAGGTATAAATTGAAGCAAAAAAGCCCGTGTCAGTAAACCTACTGTGAATTTTCCCCTTGTGTAGCTGTAAATACATTTAAATCCTGAGGGATGATGTGGACATGGAGTGTTAAATGATCCTGAGTTAGATAGTGAAGCAACACAACTCCAGAGGAGAAATTGAATGTCCTCTCTTCCAAGAACATGTCAAGCATTTATGACTTAAAACTGATGGTACTATGACATTCTTGCCCATCTCTTGCCCTGATGGCCCACCCCCCTCACACCCTTCTCCTCCTCCCCTTTATTTTAAACTGGCTTCAAATCCTGATGAACTGCATATAAAAAATTGTTTTCCCTGATGGGGAAAATCACATGGTATGATTCTTGGCGTTATCCTCTACGGGACCAGGAGCTGGACTTTGATGACACTTGTGGGTTCCTTCCATCTCAGGATAGTTTATGATTCTACCCTATGCTAGGACATCTCCCTTTGCCCCTCTGTTTTATTTTTTCTTTCCACTTCATCTGAGCAGCCTGCTTGTGCTGATACGTGTTAGATCCAGAAATTCTGTTATAAACTAATTGTTTTCTCAGAAAGTTGCTAATGTATTTTGCTGGAACTCTTTCTACTGAGTTAATTATAAGCCACAGAGAGGAACTGCTTACCGGCAGAGTTGGAACAAAGTAAAGGATGGAAGTATTCACCTGGGAGCAGGGAAGGAACTAGGACTTTCAAGGAATTTCCATATGGCTTGCTGTGCTCTTCTACCAAGGAGTCTCCAGGCTGAAGTTTGCCTCTCCTTCTCTCACTTTGGACCTGAACGTGTAAGGCAAAAAGGAACAAAACCCCTTCTCCCTCGTGATGAAATTGAGCTCAGTTCACCCTGTCTTATGGAATCATGCCTTAAACACTACATTCAGGCTTGGACTAAATGGCATCATAGAGAACTAAGGCCTGCATACACCCATATATGCTACTCAGATCTTGGGTCTGAAGGCACAAACTGCTGTGGTATACATTGTTCATCTCCAGAATAGGTTATTGAAGACATTGGGAAATTTTGGATTTGGCTCCCAAAATCTTGTATCAGCAAACTACTGTCTGTATGGACCAGGCACAATCAGGGGAATAGTGGTTCCTAAGAGATGTCACGTATACACTGGTCAGAAATAATTTAGAGTAATGCAAAAGTCTGATGTGTTCATTGACTGACTTTTAGATGATGATCGTGGCAGAGGACAAGCACAGCACAGTAGGTACTTCTCACTGTATTGGAACTTATTCAAGATACTGTCATCCACACTTCAACCAACCCTATCAATAATTATAGACAATATTCAATATTAAAAATATAAGATTTTAAATACCTACGTACAATCTCTTCATAGGCAACAGAAAGATCTTTGAGATCCCTGAAGACCCTTAAGTCTCCTAGAATCTGCTCAGTAGCAGTACAGTCATTAGCTCTCTGGTCATCAGTCCTAAAAACTTGTGCTTGGTTTTCCAAGAGTGAGACTTCAGTTTCCCAAGTGCTGAGTTAATTTGTCTTTGCCATGGTCCTGCTTTCCTAGAGCTGTGGCTGTGTGGAGCTCCTCCGTTCTGCTGCAGATCTCCCCACCTGTGGAGATCTGCTGGGTGTGGAGTTCAGCAGACAGAAATTAATGCTGCCAAAGGAGATGAGATGTTTTTCCTCTTTTGCTTTAGCTCCCCAAACCTGCTGTGTCTAGGACAATGCAGGTACTAGTGCCAAAAGAAGAGAAGGGCAGACAGATGTGTCCAGGGCAGAGAGAAAGTTGAAATGACTGAAGGAGGTCTGGTAGTTTTTTTTTTCTGGCAGATTTTATCCCAACTTCTTCTGCCTCCTATGGGGGGCCTCATGTAGCCCTCCAAGAGATTAAAACCAAACTTGAATCAGCCACAAAGTGTCTTTTCATCTTTCAAAAAAAATCTCACTTTGATGCTCCTTCATTACTTGCTTTTAATCCAGAACTCAAATCTCTGAAATACAGTCTTCCAGTTAGCCTTATTAGATTGAATAAAAAACTATTTAAAACACAAACTACCTGGGAATCAATGACAGTCAGAAAACAACTTCTCATCTCCCATTTTTTTTGGCACCCACTACTTGTGGATACACTATGAAGTACTGCTTAAATCCTTTTTTCTTCTCTAGTACTGAGAAATACAGGTTTTAACTGCTGCTTTTCGCAGTGTGTATTTTACCCAGTTCGTTTAGTACTGGCATCCTGCATATTTTGTAATTATTGCCGAGGCAAGAAATCTGACTGAGGTGTCCTTTATTCAGTTCCTGTGCTTTTGCAGGTCAAGGCTGTGCTAGCCTTTGCAGAGCCAGCACAAACTGGCTGTGAGTAATTATGTGTAGAACACAAGGAGAGGGCTACTCACCTCCAAACAAATGAGATGCAGGAGCCTCTTTTTCAATAACACTGGAGGAGTTTGATTAGATGGTAAAAAACTCTGTCTGACTGGTGCTTGCAGTATTAGGAAACTTAGTTCAAAAGATCCTGAAGTTAAAAGGGCCTTCTTAAAAGATATTTTTACCACAGTGACTGTCTAGAATATGCTATTTCGGTAGTGCCACTTCTTTTTAGGATATTTTGTTATAACCATTGTAGTACATAAACACTTCATAAGATTTTTTGAATCTGTTTTAGAAACCTGTGTCCTACTATAAATGTACATTTATCTGTTGTTGGAAATAGTTGAAAACATAACAAAATGTTTCCATCAAAATTATTCTGTCTCTGATTTTAAGCATTCTGAGAAATCATTACCAGTCCTACTTATGAGTTCAGTGTACTAAGATCTGTTTCACCTCATTCATCTATAAATCTGTAATACAATTATTAAAGCTGTGCTAAAGGTTAGGCTTATTAAAACTTCCCTTCCAAATCAAAATGATGAATTTGGGTCTTAATGGGATAGTTCATCTAAACAAATTAAACACCATTTAAACTGTTTTTTAAAAATTATTACATTCTACTAGGTTAATTATTTTGAAGTTATTGTTTAATCTGTATGAATTGCCCAGACAGAACAAGAGTCCTTCATCCCTTTTTACAATTCATCTTCTACTGTGATAAACTGCTTTGTCTCCACTTGTAATTACCTTCTGTAATTGCCACTGCCCCCTCTTGCAATATTTGCTTGACAGACTGAAAGGTAATATATATTTAATGATTGTAGCACCTTTAATATTTGCTGTTGTCAACAATACAAAGCTCAGCTGTATAAAGCTATACTGGTAATGGATAATGCTGTCGCTGTTGTGCTGCTAGTAGTGAATTGGTGGGATGCCTTTCATCTGCAAAGGCTGGCAAGGTCTTCAGGTGTGTCTTCCATTTGGACACTATGGAACACAAGACCTGATGGTGGGTCTATGTGATCACAGGAGTGATTAACATATCTGACTGGGCTGCTAGAATTAGTGTCAGTAATCATCCCTGAACCAAAGCATCTGCCAAACCCAGACCTGGTTCTTCTGCAGGTGACCGGTGAGACTTCTGGAACAGGGTGCCACATCTACTCTGTGTACCATTCACAGAGCTTCCCAGACCCTCGGGCTCTCCATGACATGGGGATATATATCTTGTGGCTTTTGGCTATGTGAAGATTTATAAGTTGTGGGGTCAGCAAACCTGGTATTTTGTCCTTGCAGTAAAGAGGTTCTTTTGCAAAGAGCCTGTACCCTGTTCCAGCTAAATATTTAATTCTGATAACTAACCCCATGAGTCATGTGTAGAGGAGACGCCTGACTGTTTCTGGGTGAATTACCTTATCAATATTAATACGTGCTAAGAATGTTCATAAAATTAAAACTTCTCCTTATCCACCTTCAGTACTCCATTCTTAATCTTGTTCTTTGTGTTTCTCTCCTATTAAGTAAAATCTTTGTACTCTCTATAAACAAAAACCATTAACAACTCATCAGACTGGCACAATTAAGTTATTTCTCTTCCTTTCAGGGCTTTTCCTGCAGTCTTTACAGTTGCAGTGTTGTAATGGTGTGTTTTGAGGCTGAACTTTCATTCAGTGTAATTTCTTTCAGCTCTTTTCATAGTATAGAGAATGAAAGAGATTACAGAGAGAAGCACTACAAAATTAGCTTAGCTCTGATGGCACAAATCTGTAGTGACCACAAACTTTTCATTACTACCTTAGATTGAGCTTTATTGCCCTAGTTTGAGCTAGCTTCTTATGTGTCACTTTGAAACTAGAAATTATCATACTCATATGGGCTGCAAGCATAAGAAATTCACTCTAACTCTTGTAATACTTATTAGGTCATTCCAGTGTGCTCTAAATCTAGTGTATAATCAGTAGCATGGCACTAAGTTGAGAAGTTATTTAATGATTTTTTTGCTGTGTTTATCTGAAAGTTGCTTCTCTTGAAGGAGATCATGTTCGTTTTTATACTTCCTCTGCTCGAAGTTTGTAGGTATGGACCAAAACTTTGTTTTCCTCATGGCTCTGTTTTCCATTGTAAAGTTATGATAAGAATTTTGAAAAAGCTCAAAAATATTGTGCAGAAAGGGGCAGACGAGGTGGCTGGCAGCACATCAGCGAGAAACAAGTTTTAAAAACTCTCAAGGCAAATTTTTTCTTTAAGTCACCTAATTACACTTTTATTGTAATTAACTCTTCTGGCTCATGTGCACTTCAAGTAGGGTCTCCTGAGTCAGCAAAACATAAAAACTACCTGGAATTTCTGCTGCCAGCCCAAAATACTCTTGGCAAACATGCTTCAGAGACTCTTTATAGTCTGCTTTTACCTCAGCACAGCTGGTTGGGAACTGGCAGTGGGCAATGTAAGGGCATTTGCTATCCTGGTAGGCAATCCTTGGTCATGAGTCAGAATCCCAAAGTCTCTCTAAGCCTTTCGCCCAGCCTCCTCTGATTAACTGTGTGTCAGAATGGTGATATGAGGTCAGATTACACCTTCATCCCTGTAAAGACAGGAATGGGCACCTGGCACTGCAGGCCAAATTTGTTTTCTGATGTCACAGTTTTTCCTCACTCGCTGGCCTGACTCGTGACAGCCTCGTGAGCTCTCGCTGATCTTTTGTTTGTTGGTTTTTTTTGTTTAATTCTTTGGTGCCTCTTTTCCTGTATTTAATCCAATTCAAATTCATTCCCCTTACATCAGGGGCTCTGAAAAGGTCAGTCCTGTTTTCTTATTTTCTTTTTGTATCATCTTGTGACAATTATTTCCAAGCATGGGATGGTTAAGGAATGCCTACAAGGCATGTGGGCCACAAAATACCTCCCCAAAAACCAAACAAAACCGAACAAAAAAAGAGTAAATATTACATGTTTATTGGTGAACCATTTAGTTTATTAGCAGCAGGTCATAATTAAAAACAAAAACACTTCTGGATTAGTAGACAGAGACAGCTTCTCCTCTCTGTCTTTTCCATCTGTAGCTAGTATGCCTACGTCCATGGAAATTACTAGTAATAGACATGGGGAGCCCTTTGAACTGCATACTGTATATGAATGGCTCTACTGTGGGACTGCTGGGATGAGGAAGTCATGCCAGAGGGTTACTCTGTGTTCTAGTAACATATTCTTCCATGTACCTGCACTCTGTAAAACAGACTGCCAAAGCAGATCTATCTCTGAGTCTTCACGTGGCACACAGGAATAAAGGAAAAAGCAGGTATTTGTATTCATCTCTCCATAGTAGCAGTATAGTTGAAGGCAGAAGAACCTCAGGGTTCAATGCTACAAGTGAAAGGAAGTGGGTATCCCTGTAATTTGGACAATAGATGGCACCCTTTGTTTCTTTCTTAAAAACACATTTTCTGCTGCAGTTTTGTAAAGCAGCAAGTCTGCAGGAGGAGGGTAACAACAGTGTGTGTGCTGCTTCCTAGCCAGCTTGGAATAGGAACCTTTCTTTGTTTTCTTTATTGTAGCACATCAGAGAGCAACAGGGCATGAGCCATAAATCTGTGTTGATCCACTGTGTCCTGCGGTTTTCACAGGGTAGAGAGTCGCCTCATCCTCTCAGACACGTTACATGAGCAGGCTGCTGTATCGAGTTTGTGTGGCCAGGTTTTGGTAGCAGGAGAGCTAAAAGGGTGGATTCTGTGAGAAGCTGCTAAAAGCTTCCTCCATGTCTGGCAGAGCCAATCCCTGGAAGCTCCAAAGACAGACATGCCACTGGCCAAGCCTCGGCCAATTAGAAATGGTGATAACGCCTCTGGGATAAGAGATTTAAGGGAAAAAAATTACACTGATGTAATTCTGGCCAAAGAAGTGCAGAGTGAGAACATGTGAGAGGAACAACTCTGCAGACATCAAGGTCACTGGAGAAAGAGGGACAGGAGGTGCTGCAAGCACTGGAGCTGAGATTCCTCTGCAGCCTGTGGTGCAGACGGTGGTAAAACAGCTGTACCCCTGCAACTCATGGAGATCCACAGGGATTCAGAGATCCACCTGCAGCTGGTGGAGGAACCCCACACTGGAGCAGGTGGATGCCTGAGACGAGGCTGTGACGCCATGGGAGGTCTGTGCTGGAGCAGGCTCCTGGCAGGGACCTGCAGACTTATGGAAAGTAGAGCCCATGCTGGAGCAGGTTTCCTGGTAGGACTTGTAAACCCATGGGTGATACACACAGGAGAAGCCTCTCCTTGAAGAACTGCACCCATGAAAGAGTGACCCATGTCAGAGCAGTTTGTGGAGGACTGTTGCGCATGAGATAGACTCAAACTGGAAAAGTCTGTGAAGAACTCACTCCTGTGCTAGGGTTCCCACACTGGAACAGGGAAGGACTACTCTCTCTGAGCAGTGGGAGAAACAACTGTGATGAGCTGACTGTAATCCCCATTTCCCATCTCCTTGTGCTGCCAGGGAGGAGGAGGTAGAGCTGGAAAGGAGGAGGGATAGGGGAAAGGTGTTTTTAAGATTTATTTTACTTCTTATTTTCCTGCTCTGAATTTGTTACTAATAAATTTAATTAATATCCCCAGTTAATGCTTGTTTTGCCCATGATGGTATTGGTGAATGATCTCTCGCTGTCCTTATCTCAATCCAGGAACCTTCATTATATTTTCTCTTCCCTGTCCATTTGCAAAGGGGAGTGGACAGAGAAGCTTTAGTGTGTGCCTATAATCCAGCCAGGATTATCCCACTACAGCTGCTTAGACAGGGTGTTGCGTTTGGTAGCCCAGTGGTCTGTTTTCTCCTGAGCTCCTGGCAGGCAAAGGTGACTATAAATGGAACTGAGTTTTCCTGTATTTCCCCTCCTACTACCAGGCTTAGTTGTCCCTTGACAAAAGGGAAAGCTATGAGTTTTGTCCCTTGATAGTGCCCTGTTACACCTTGATGAAGATATGCACCCTCAAAAAGAACTTGTGCTGCTTCACTGACTTGGTCAGGGTGGAGGGATAGCTATGGTTGGCTCCCTTTAATGACACATCTAATGAGGCTGTCTACTAAGCCTGGCTCCTACCAAAAAGCCTCCTGTTCTCAACAATTACTGGTCAATCAAATGTAACACACATCTAATTTCTGTTCATTCACACCAGTGGGCTCCTGGTGGGCTCTTGTGTCTTTAATTTGTTGCACAATTAAATGTAATGAGAGAGATCAATAGATGACATGCTCATTATTTAGTTCAGAAAATGTTTCTTAAATGAGGTGATTCAGTTCAAATCAGGTACAAGCGTAAGTAGCTCTAAAAGGAATCTTTGGTTGAGCATAATTGTGCTTCCACTTACCAATGTGTGCATCATTCTCACAGAGGGCTGATCATCACTGATGCATTTTCATCTTGGGAATCTTTATAACCTTGTAAACAACCTCCTGGGAGGACCTCAACCAGTCACACACAGCCTTGTTGTCTACTCAAAGTCTGTGGTGTCTTGTACAACTCTGGATTTTAAGCACTACATTTCTTCCTCACAGTGCCTGCGCAATCCTTCATGAACTCTTAGACATTCTTCCTGTCATGATTTGAATACCCTTGGACATTTACTGGAGGTTGACTTACCTCTGGACAAACAGTCTTAATGAGTTGAAATTATTTTTAAGGCATTTATGAAATTCTGGGGACAGATATACAGGTATCTTGTGGTTCTTTGAGTTGATTATTCCCAGATCACTTGGGAGCTGCAATTTTGAGGACTTATGTAGTAAGTCAACAGAGCCTCCAATGAAGTCTCTAAAGAGCAGCAGAGGAAGGGTCTGTTTTCAGAAGAGCTGTGCTATCTCGACAAAAAAATTACAAGATGAACCATGAGCCAAGCCTGCTGAAGCACCTGTGTGATGGCAGAGGTAAATCTGAATGAAAGGTCTCACAGCACAGGTAGGACAGCAAAATAGTGAGTCAGAGCCCAGAATTATGAACATTGCCTGAGACTCAGCTCATCATACTAATGCTCCAGGCACATTTCAGAACAGTCATCTCTGGGCTGTAGCTTTGTCAGGAGTTATAAATTGCATCTTTCTTTGGTGTATACTGAGATTGCATCAGAAAGGACTGACCCCTTAATACTGAAAGGTCACAGATATAAGAATCTGACCTGCTGAAGTGATTTCTAATGTGACTTACGGATTCTGCAGTATTATTATATTTACTCAGCCTCTCTGACAGCTCAAGACTGAAAGCCATATGGATAATAAAACAAAGCAACAAGCAAACTGTTTTATTTTTGCTGAACAGTTTTGTTCACTACATGATAAATTACTTTAGCAAGTTCTATTCTTTCTTCAGCTTGACTTTGTGTAAGTCTTTGCATAGATTTTACTTTGTTGTATATTTATGGGAAATGTGTCCCCAAAAAGCTGTTCCTTGTCAAGTGTTTCATTCTAGTAGATTTTTTGATTACAGCTATGCTAGAATCACTCTGTTGTCAGTCTTTTAGGTCTGAACTGCTGGTGTAAAGGTGCCTTGTCTACACGAAATGCTGTTCCCACTTCTAGCCTATTCTAGGTCTTGGCTGCAGCCTGTGTTACCCAGACACTGACCTTCATGTTTAGAGCTTTCTACTGACCTTAATTTAATTGCATATTGTTATCCTTAGAATGAATAATGAAGTTAGACCAGGAAAATATGCATATCTATGGCAATTATTTATAAAGCAGACTATGTTCCTAGTATCTTTGTTGCCTTTACTTTGTGAGTTTTCTATAAAGAAAAGATTGAGTTAAGTAGGGAAGTTTTGCTACAGCTAACGCACAAGCGGAAAAAGACAACATCCCTGGTTTGTTTGTTTATAGTCAATTCTCACTTACTTCAGTTGGATTATCCGAGTTGCGGATTTGTCAGTTTCATGGGTAGGGGATCTGCTATCTTAGGATAGTACACTGATTCATGACCAGGGCTGTTTTACTTTCAGAGTGAACTCATCACTGGAAGCAATACAGCTGCTGCCTCTGGAGCAGCTGGCTTCAAACTACGACAGCTTGGGCAGATTTGCAAGCTGTTTCCAAGACTTGGATGTCAGGAAGTCCAGTGCTGGCTACTTCTCTATTTCACAATAGCTCCAGTTTTGAGACTGATGAGCTCCAGCAGCCAAAATGGATGTGCCTCTTTATGAAATGACTGCTTTTATACCACTTCCTAGACAACAGTCCTCATCCAGGAGGATGACTCAGTAGGCTGCAGTGTCATATGAGTACATAGATCCTGATCAGTCTACTGGATCACCTGGATGAGGAGCACTTCCTGTGGGAATGCTGCAGCAGGCATGAAAGGCTGTGTTTGAGCCAAGGTCAGTTTGGCTCTGACAGACTAATACTGCTGATGCTGAACAGGGAGGCAGGATGCAGTAGGCAAACACCTTTGAGCAAGCTAGCTTCTATCACTCTAGCATGCCTTAAATAGATTCAAGCCTGTCAGTGGGTTTTGTTTGCAAGCAAGCCTTCTGTCTGTTCACCGGCCTGAGCAGTATGCTGTCTACTACTCCCTTGCTTGTGGTATTTTCATACTATGCCAGCAATTACACACTGACTTACAGTTTTCCTTTTCCTTAGCAAATTTTTGTGAGGTATACTGAGGTCCAAACTAAACAATATTATATATTCTGTCTCTCTCTCTTCTCTCTCTCTCTCTCTTCCCAGTCAGCCACTTTTTAATACTCTTCTAAATCTTTCATGCCCTTCCTCAGTAATTTTTCTATCTTTAATGCCTTTTCTTTAATATGATAGCCTTTTTTTTTAAGTAGGTGATGCCTACTTCATCAGCTGATCTTTTTTCTCATTCTCTTTCCAGCAAACATCCCAAGCCTCTCCTTGTCATGGATAAGCTATGATTGTAGTTGGAAGGTTAGCTGATCTATGAATCCTTGGCTAAGGCCAGAGAATTAACTGCAAGCTCAGCTTTCTGTTACTGAAACACATTTCAGTATTTCAACATTTAGAGAACACAAGACCTCCTACCTTACTTTGCCAAAATCAACACCTGTACAGCAAAGGGTGGATCCTGTAAAAGCAAGAAGGAGGTCACTTTTTTCTCAATATAGTTGCTAATTAAGTATTATTTATTGTTATCACATTCTGAACAAAAATATAGCAACATTTTCCTAGGCCGTATGCACAAAAGCAGAAATATGGACCATGCATTTGAATACAAAAGGGATGCACTTTCCCTGCTCCAAAGTATTGTCTCCCTCACTGCTTTCTTCATCAGCTCTTGTGGCCAAAGTCTGATAATGCTCACTGCTGCAGGAAACCCAGAATGCTATACGGCAAAAAAATATGCAAATTTGTGGGTAGTTGTATCAGAAAATAAAAATGTATTAGAAAAATTAGATGTGGTAATCACTATTTATTACTGATGGTTGTGAAAAATAAAATGACTGAACAGTAAGGATTTGTGATGCAGGACCCTTCAGGCATGTCACCATACCTTGAAACACACTGCATTGAAACAGATCAAAGTGAATCTTTGATATGACCTCCTTCAGACTTGAAGACAAAATTGATCATTTAAACTCACAGCTCATGGCTTTCCCTGACTTTCCCATTCCAATATGATATGATTTCAGCAAGGTCACTGAAAGCACAGCAAAGTAAAAGTAGTACCTGAACCCTAAGCCAAGCCCAGCTGCAGTAATAAATGTTTGTTGTTACTGGCAGTGATGAAAAATAAGCAGCAATTGTTGAAAAAGCTTGTTTTTTTTTAAATTTAAAAATATGGAACTGTTTTAATTGAACAGATTGAATTTAAAAGGAAGTGAAATTAAAAGCACTTTTTGAAAATACTCTGATGAAAATCTTTATTTTTCTCAAAAATAAGACTTCATTTCTTCTTTCCTTCTTTCCTTCTTTCATTCTTTCCTTCTTTCCTTTTTTCCTTCTTTCCTTCTTTCCTTCTTTCCTTCTTTCCTTCCTTCCTTCCTTCCTTCCTTCCTTCCTTCCTTCCTTCCTTCCTTCCTTCCTTCCTTCCTTCCTTCCTTCCATGAATGATCAGAGAATGTCAAACATTCATGCTGAATTCTCAGGGAGGGTCATGAGAACTCTAATGGACTTCTGTGTCCATGTCTGCACCTTTCCTCTAGCACTCACAGGACACTTCCCTTTTGCCCACAGCTCAGGACCCCACATTAGCCCCTTGAGCTTATCAGCCCCTGGCCTGGTGATGCTGACTCTGCAGCAAGATGGGCTCTGGCTGCACACAGCCCTGCCCTTCTGGTCCACTAACAATTAACAGGAATACTACAGTCAATGACCAGCATTGTCATAAAAAAGGTGAGCCACCATCAGCAAGAAAAATCAGAATTTGCTGTAAATCAATCAGTCATGCAACTGCATGGTGATAGTCTGTGTACATACGTGTATGTTTATCTCAGAATTGAAGGGACATGGGAAGGAAAAGGTAACCTGTACTGGAGGAATTCAGACTATCTATGCATTTTGTTTTATTCTCCTTAGCCTTTTCCAACAAAAACACATAAGCATGAGAAACATTAGCTCTATCACACTTTCGTTGAAGCAAATGAGATGCTGTCCTAGCACTCTTGTTTCCATCCCGTGTTGAGTCATGCAGTGCAGACACTTTATCCTGCCTGTGTCTCCGCTGTAAGACCACAGATCATGTTATCACTTTACAAATATAGCATATTAGTATATCTGGAAGGCTAGTCACGCTGTGGGGTTCAAACAGATCTGGCTGGCCATGAGCTATGCTATGCTATAAACAACCCCAGTGTCCCACATTGAGTAACCACAGAGCACACTCAGGAGCTCTGGACACTTGTGTTCTTTAGTAGTAGGTAAGTGACAGTTTTGCTGATTATTGTGTTCCTTCAGATGTGTGGGGTCAAGGTGGAAAGTGACAGGGAAAGTGGGAAGTAGCTATCAGGTTGCTGCTATTGTGCAGTGGATCTTTAAAAACTAATGCATATGGGAAAATAGCTGAAAGAGAAAGCATTTAGTCCAAGGCAGTATGTTTGGTGGATATCTTTAAAAAGAATGTGATTCACCCTGTGCATAGTTGCTCTAAATATATTTACACTTGTGACAAACCCAAACTTTATAATTTAGGAAACCTTTCAAGTTCCACTCTGCAACTCAGTTATAATAAACCCTTGCTATTACATCTCAAGGACATATGCTGGTGTGAGAATGATTTTCAATAAAAAATGGTTTGAGAGGTCAGTCATTTATCTTTGTTGTCTGTCAAAATTTACAGTGGAATTTAAAAAGAGTTATAGAACTTCAGTTTCTGAAGGCTACTTATAGTTAATCTAACTGGCATAGGAAATACAGCCTGCTACATCTTTTGTGAACACAGCCTATCATTTAAAGTCAAATGTTGTCATTGTTGTTGTTGCTACCACAAGTATTTATGTGCTATCATTGACATGTTACTTTCTGTAGGTTAAAAGGTACTGACCAGGTCTCTTCCTATCAACAGTAGGTAACTGAGCGCAGTTTCAAGGATCAAGGACGGATGATAATGCTTATTAACCAAAGAGGTAGTTCATACTGAAGAGTTTCATTCACTTTGCTTTTCTCAGACAGAACGTAAAAGTGGAGAATTATTCCAAAGGAAGGTGTCCAGCTGTCAATGTCACTTGTGTCTCCTGTCCACAGGCACAGAAAAGTTCTGTGGGAAAGACTAAAGACACAGCTGTGGTGAGAGACCTGATAAAATACAGATGCCAGGTCATGACTGTATGGTGAGGTCTGGGCCATTAGAGCTCAAATAACTTGACTGCTGGAGTAGTTGAAAGCAGCATCATCTCTTGCTTATCTAAATTATCTGCCATCTTAAATCACAGAATTTAATATCTTGGCAATTGGCTATGAGTATTTTACTCATTACACAACTAATGATCTTGTATCTAACACTGGAAATAGGACTGCTATAGGTCAGACATAGGTTTTGCTCTCCTTCTGCAGTAGAAGCTGGTAACAGGATTGAATTCTTACATCAATACTTGTAAAATAGCCCCTGGCGAGCAAAAGAAAATGATGAATTTTGAGAGTCTTTAATTAGTGTCAGTTAGGACAGTAAGTCAAAAATAACATTTATGATGTGGTCATCACAGAGATAATTTCAGAGGCTATACCTTCTAAAAGTACGTGAAAGGTAAGTAACAGTAGCCTCAATTCTTGGGAATTGTTCAGGAACCTTAAGACAAATAAAAATAAGTCAGTGAAACATTGTGTTCAAAAACACAATGGACATGAAAAAGGTTTGAGAAACCTGAGAGTATAATGTTATGCTTAATTAAGATCATCTAATTTTATATGAAAGCCTCAGTGTTTTGCTCAGTGGCAATGAATGCAAATTTATTTGCCATGGGTCTATGTGTAAGTGGTTAAGTGAGATCTCTCTAATCAGTTCTTAGAACACACTTTTGGTGTCCCAGGACTCTGTTGTATACTACCTAAGACAACTGTTTAGACCTGCTGACTACAGCTACATTTGTAGATTCAACGCCTTTACCAATATGTAATAAACTTTTGAGCTGTTTTTCCTTTGATGAGAAACAGCCTCATAATACATGCCTATTTCAAATACATCATCCCTCTCTCAGTCTTAAGAGAATTAGACCTCTCTTCAGCAATACCTAGTGGAAAAAAAAAAAAGAATGGATTTTTGTCAGAGACATCAGTCCAGTGTTTCATTAGCTTCATTGTCAGTGGAAGAATAATTAGTCAGCTCACTGAAGTGCTAGGGGAATACATCTGTAATAAATCCCCCTGCATATGTAACATCTATCATGCTTGATGGCAAACATATTAGTGCTACAAGAGTTGAGAAAGTATAAGGAATATTGTAATTCAGCTGCTAATTAATCCATAATTAAAGACCTAATTAATGAATAACCCTGTGAAAAATTGTCTAAAAATCAAGATGTGAAGACTGCGGTGATAAAGAGGACTCTTGTTTGTGAGACTGGTTAATTTACATCTAGAATAGGAACTGATTAATGAAAACTGTCAGTAAAGCATTATGCTGCAGCACTGGACAAAGAGATATATGCACATAAAAATATGTGGAAACCAAGTTCAGCCTTTGCATATCTGTTTTTAATTTTATAGTGTTCATAGCTATTTTTATATGAAATATAAGGAGTAGGATAATAAAAGATATATTTTCTCTTAGCTGTGGTGTGTAAACAATACAAAAGTTATTTATTTGCATATGAAAGAAGCTAACATCAGATTCTATTCATAAATGTCTCTTTCACGAAATGGCTAAAGACGAAAACTAAAGAAAGATCTTAATTCATCAAAACGTTCATGATTAAGCTCCATGATATGGGAAGACACTAATTTCTCAAATCAACTTCACTGAAATTTGGACTAATTAGTAGCTTGAAAGTGTCACTGTCTGTCTGTGTTTGTTTATGTAGGAGCCAGCTGGCTGAGGCTGTACTCTTGAGAGAGCAGGAAGGAACATTTCAAACTCCCAAAACATCTGGGCTCATGTCCAGGTGTCAGTACTGCTTTCTCCAGCCTTGGAGCAGCTTGTCTCTTTCCTCTCGTATTTATTCTGTGCTGTAGCTACATTTATTTGATCTCTGGGGACCCAGGCCTTCAGGGAGACACCCACTGTGATCCATTGCATTGCCCTGTCCACATATTCCCCAGGACCCAGCAATCACATGCATGCGTGCATATGTGTTCTGGAACACAATCTGTCCTGGATCCTGGACCTTGAACTCTCACTGTCAAATCTGCACTTTTGGCGAGACTAGTGACACATAAACCAACCAAATTAACAGGAAGGATAATTCCCTGCTGGTGTAGAACAGTAAGAGATTGTTACTAGCAGCAAAACAAGATAGGGAAGAGCAACTTCCCACTTTGCAGTCCTCTCCCACTCCCCAAGTGTCACAGAGAAGCACTACCCCACTTAAAAGTTGTGCTCAGTTAGCAAAATATAGTTGTATACGGTGAACATTGTCACAATCTCTATTGCTCTTTCAATCACAGCAGGTTTCTCTAATTTCATCTTTTCCTGATAACATAAAAAATGTGTTCAGTTGCTATCCAAATGTCAGGTTTCCTCCGAATTATTTAAAGACTTGAGAGATAAATGACTTGATAATTCTGAAGCAAAGTGTGAGTGAGCTTATTTCCTAAGAAATTATTTGCAGGATTGGTAGGAAATATTTCACTCACATTTTCCCCCATGTAATCCTGCCAGTAATATTCATTAGATTGCTGCAGATCTCCCACAGTGATTATCTTAAAGAAAAAGGGCCCAAGTGAACCAAGTTTTTAAGCAAATTGAAGAAACCAAAACATTAATAATTTAGTAACTCATGTAAAAGGCAAAGGAAAGTATACACAGTGCTATTTTTTAGGGCAACCAGGTGCCATGTGAAATCAGGAGAGATGTTAACAGAGACTAATACCGGCGTATCTGTAGTAACAAAATTATGTTGGACTCTTTCCAGACTCAAGAGAAGATACAGGTCTTATTCTACAGAATACTGTGCACACACAGGTTGGCCAGTGTTAACACTGATGCCAGCTATGTTCAGAGGACGTTCAACTCTACTATAATAAAACAAATGTAATTTTGGCTTACTGCTGACTGTATTCTACCCACTGCAGAGAAGACAGATAATGCTGGTAAACAGGGAGGAGCTTTAGTAGGGTTGGTACAGTTAATCTTGGCAGACAACAGAGTCATCCTATCTAAGAATACTTCTCTTGTGCTTCACTGCTTTTATTTTCAAGGAAAACCTTGCCTTGTCTTTATTTATTTTTGTATTATGCTTCTCAATGTACCTATGCATTGATTGATATATCTCAGATGCTGAGATAAGTGCAGAAGGGCTGAAAACCGTTCTTTCAATTAAGTTGCTGATTTGAAAAGCAATTTTTCTCTGTGTAAGGCCTTCCATCCAGAATTCAGTGTTGCTTTTATCTCACGTATCCTTAAACTGTTTTTGAAGATTGGGTAGTCCATGGCACCTTGTGGTGCAAGTGCAGGTGACTGAGATGAAACTCCCTCAGCATTAAACACCAGGAGCTGCCAAAAAGCATCCTAATTTTGAAATCTAGTTGCCTCTGGTGGTCCTCCATACTCATGTTGGTGACACTTCCAGAGGTATTGCAATTCATCATTTCCCCCCTTTACATTAAGCCCGGGGGAAACAAAAAGAAAAAAATAAAAAGAAAAAAACCCAATTGTCAAATGCCTGCTCAGGGTTCAGAAGTCAAGTGGAAACAAATACAAATGGTCACAACATCACTGGGTGCTATCAAGGATGGCTGGGAAAGCATCTGGCTGGTCTGTGGCAGACCTCTAAACAAGGGTTGGAGATAATCAGTAGCTGAGGGGAGCAAGGGCATTTAAGGCACAGCATACTAAACCTCTCCAGTTTTACTGATGAGTTGACATCTGAAGTATGCATATATTTGTAACAACAACAAAATGAATAACAATAAATAAAAAATAATAAATATTATAGACATTACAAGTAGTTATCTTCTTTTCCATCCTATATATTTTAACCGCCTTGCTGAAGAGATTCTGGTTTAGAGATTCTGAGTACTCCTTATTAAAACTATTAAAAATAAGACTATTTAAAAAAGAATGTCTGAAATAGATGCTAGAGACCAGTCTGCCTACTTTTAGGTGAATTTATACAATCAAATAAAATAAATGACAATATAAATGCTAAAATAAAAATAATCCATGCAGATACTTAGGCAGGTGCTTTTACTAGCAATAATGTTTGGCATTAATATTATATCATTTAAATAAAAATGTATGATGAGTATCATCCCTAAGATTATGGGATTTTGCCAGTTAATCCTCCAAATGTCTGAGTATCAATATCATTATACACATGACAACACTGTTTGATTTTAATGGGCCTATTTATAGATACATTTAGGTGAATAAAGTTTCTGCAAGATTCAGGAAAGGTGTTTTCTTCATTCTAAGACCAGAAATTGCACAGAAGTGTCTGTAAAGGCAGTTTTTCTGTTCTATGGATGCAGGGATAGCTCACAGCAATAGAGCACCCAAACCCAAATCTTGGCAGCAAAAGAGTGCTCTTACAGAGGAAGCGCTTCTTCTCACTTTAGCTGGCCCAGAGAAGTGGCAGATTATAAATTCACTTGGTAAGAAGTTGGGTCTCAGTGTTGAGATGAGGCCTGCAATAGGAAGAGCCAGACACTGTTGCTTGGTAGGAGAGGGGCTTGATAACATGTTCTAGTGAAGGCACAGGACCGTGGAATGATGAAATCGAGACTATTTTGCAAGCTATTGTATCTTGAACTGAAAGTACATCCCTGGGGAGAGAAAGAAGAATCTGTGGTTTAGAATGTAGAAGGAAAATTCTAGTTATACAGATTCCTGTGATTTCCTTATTGATGAAAACTGGTACAAGGTTGACATAGCCTGCTGGTTGAGGAAGAGATGTTGCAAAGGCCATGGTATTCAGAGGGACTTTTTATTCTCCCTCTTCCTAAAAAAAGCCATAAAGAGCAGGAAGGAGTGAAGCCAATGGAAATTTCTTTCCTCTGCCACTAATACAAGTTTCTCTGGTTACAAACTCTCACATCACCTTGCCAGGTGATGCAATGCAATGCTTATTAAAAAAAACCCCTATTTTTAAAATTTTGAGATTATTTTATTTATTTATTTATTATATTACCTAAAAATATTTTCTTAAATTTAATGCACAGCTGCTTCTGAAGGGAAAATCTTACAGTAACTAAAAAAAAAAAGTATCCTGAATGGTCAGCTTTGTTTCTGAGCTAATCATTACAAAGAAGACAAGATCAGCTTGACTTCCCAGTATGTTGCCTTTTAAGGATATTGATTAAGGTCTTGCAGATAACTTCTTGGGAGGTGTAAATAGCTAGGGATAAGATTATTTGCTTCCATAGATACACACAGAGAATTAGTTTCTCTATATATGATTCTCTTGTAAATGACATTGCCTTATTTTTGTGTTCCTGAATTCCTTTTCCTCTGGGAAGCACTGTACATTAATTATCATATGTTACTGAATAGCCTTGTTTTGTGATCTATCTCACTAATAACTCAAAAGACTGATAAGTGTTATAACCATGCATCATCTAAGGAAGTTGTGCTCATGATCTAATGATAATTTAGATGTAGATGTCACTCAAGTCAAGATGACTTTAAGCGGCAAACTCAGTGCAGTTATGAACTACGGTCTTGCAAATGCAGGTCATGACTGCTTTTGTGGTCAGGACTTGTCCTTAACGAAAGCAAGATTGCCTGTATCTTGGGTAAGAAACAGTTTTTTGTTTTCTCCTTACTGTCATATGGATGGGTCAGGTAATCCTCACCGGTATGACAAAAGCCTGTCCTTAATGAGCATATGTAAGTACAGGATGAGAAAGAAGCAATGCTGAATTACAGAATGGTGGGGAAATTGGAAGAAGAAGGGTGCTGCAGGATGTACAGACTTGGGTCAATAATTGTGTGACTGCTTTGAGCAGAGCAGTCGGACGAGGTGATCTCTAGAGACCCTTTCTAACTTCACTGTGGTTTCTGACAATGGACAAAATGGTAATAGTGATTACCTGTGCATAACCTAAGTATGGGAGGAAACATAACTGTGTTCCTAGTTGAAAGGAAGAAATTAGAAAGAAGTGTATGATGAGACTTTTCTCTATCCAAATGTAGCTTACCACCTGTGAACAATAGATGATGACTTTGAGTTTTCCTCTGAAGGCCTAACCTAATATTTGGAAGAAAGAAACTACTGCACATGAACTTGAAAATGCGTTTCAAGAAATAGAAATCATTATTAGTAGTTGCTTCTTTTGTCATAAATTCTTGCCATGCCTGAGCAGATATCCTTAAGAACCTGCACTTAGTATCAGATAAATCTAGCATTAGCCAGTTTTTCCTTTCTGGAAAACATATCATAGGGAAAATGGTGGTGTCTGAACTTTTGCAAATGCATATTCTGCTGTCGTGCTTGATACTTCATGTCCATTTTTTAGACAACGATATAGGATAAAGCAACAGCCCTGTGAAGATTGCTAAGTGACCTTTTTGGGGTTGTAGATGTCAAAAAGCATTTCACATTTGTCCTGATGCATATTTCTAAAGCCTTAGTCATACTGTAATCTGATCAGGATTTGTGGCTTTGCTCCTTCTAAAGAGATTAATTCTGAGGAGTTGTGATGGACAACTCTCACCTCCCACCCAAGTTCCTCCTCTGCTTGGTTTTACCGTAGAAGAAAACCCCACAATGCCTTGCAGCTTAGTGCAATATGTGGATAAAAGCTATATGTGGATAAAAGCAATACTTGGATAAAATGAACTTTTCCAACCTAGTGTTTAATAAATCAGTGTATCAATAAAGAACGGATGACTTAACCTGTGAGACAGGGAGGTGAGAAACAAGTCAAGGAAAAGGAGCACTTTCACAGTCTATTCAGAGTCTGTGTTGATTAAGGCCATCTAGTTCCAACAGAGGTCAAGTGTCCAGCTGCAACTTCACCGTCTCGCAACAATTCAGCTCCTGCAATAGCCTTTCTACCAAAACACACTTCTATGAATTGATCTATTAAAATGAATTAGACTCTGCAGAGTGACTGCTGGTCTGCAGTTACTGTGAGGGGTGAAGTCCTTGTCACTGGGTTTCTTTCTCCTGTAAGCAGAGGTGAACATTTTAACATTTTATTTTATGAGGTAAACAGTTCCTGTAAATTAGTAGTGAATATGTTTTAGAAGGATAAACCCTTCCACAGAGAATAAGGTCACTGTTTTAATTACATTGTTATAATGGGATTTTGACTCAGCTGTTGTCAGCTGTTAGTTCCAGATAGGTTAGGAACTATTTTTGCCTCATTTTTAGTGCTAGCAAAGATAAACAAGCAATAGGTGCAGTTTTATGAATAGCAAAGATAACATTTTATATAAACAGCCTAAAATATAGAAGGCTATATAAATAGAATGATACTAGCCTCTGACCAGCTTCTGAGCCAGTACTTGTTGGTGTTTGTGAGGGCCTTTCTCGCTGAGATGACTAATAAGGTGAACAGGTAGGTACCTTTGCTCTGGATGTACCTATGCATAATTCTTTTTAGTCCATGCTGTGCATTTTCCTGAGGACATGAGGGTGTTTTCCTGGCTCAGAATAAATTATTCCTTTATGTGTTACATACTACAGAGGGACATGTAGGTGAAAGGGGGTGAAAGATAAAAGGGACACTTGCAAAGTTACAAGAAAAAAAATACAGAGGGGAGAATAATTTCCCCTTTGTCCTCAATATTATAACAGAAGGACAGATAATAAATAGCCCCAGCTGAAGGATGCAATGCTTGGAAAAAATGATCACAGTAGCATCTGAGGAAAAAATTATAGAGACGAACTTGAAAACACACAGGAAAGGAAGGGGAGGATTGCTCTTTAACTGATCAGTAGATGGTCAAACAGGGTTTTCTTCTACTGTTTCCTTACTTTTTTTCCCCCTAAGCTTATAAATGGTATAATAAATGTGTTCTCTAATAAAACCTCACTCAAAGTTTAAATAACTGACTTTCCTCTGTTGGTAATCTAGCTACATTTCATGAAAGCCATTATATTGCAATGATTGTACCCCCACCAGTGACTCTGAGCAAGAAAGTATAGTTTCACCTCTTTTATCAAGATTTGTTTGTGTCCTTGCATTAGAGATTTAGTAGGTGGTTAGTTTCCTATGTTGGTACTAAACCACTCTAACAGTTTAGTAAGGAACACCATGTTGTAAGTCATGCTGTGTTTCACACAGAGAAACATAGAATGGCTTGCGTTGGACAGGACCTTAAAGATCATCCAGCTCCAGGACAGGGATACATTTCACTGGACCAGATTGCTCAGACCAGCCTGACCTCGAACACTTCCATGGATAGGTAATCCACAGCTTCTCTGGGCAATGTGTTCCAGTGCCTCACCACCCTCACAGTAAAGAATTTCTTTGGAATGTTTAATCTAACCCTTCTCTTTCAGTTTGAATCCATTTCCCCTTATCATTACTCTCCATCTTTCTTGTAGGCTCCCTTCAGGTACTGAACAGTTGCAATTACCGCAAAGCCTTCTCTCCTCCCAGCTAAACGATCCCAGTTCTCCCAGCTTTTTCTTGAAGGAGAGGTTTTCCATCTCTCTAATCATCCTGGTGGTCCTTCTCTAGACTAGTTTCAACAAGTCAGTGTCTTTTCTGTGCTGAGGAACATTGAGGATGATGCAGCACTCCATGTTGGGTCCTCATAAGAGTGGAGCAGAAGGGAAGAATCCCCTCCCTGGCCCTGCTGACCATTCCATTTGATGCACTCCAGAACACATTTGGCTCTTTGGGCTGTGAGTGCACATGGCTGGGTCATGTCCAACCTCTCATCCCCCAGCACCCCCAAGTCCTTCTCACAGGGTTGCTCTCCATCTGTTCATCCCCCAGCCTGTGCTTTAAAGGGTTGTCCTGACCCAGGTAAAGCACCTTGCCCTTGGTCTTCTTGCGCTCACACTTGGTGCAGCAACTCACACTTGTGCCAAGTGGGAAAGTGGGAAAATAAGTGGGAAATTCCCATAGGCCACTGCTCAAGCTTGTCCATGTCCCTCTGGGTGACATTCCATCTTTCAGGTGTGTCAACAGCACCCCTCAGCTTGGTGTTCTCTGCAAATTTTCTGAGGGTGCACTTGATCCTTTTGTGTATGTCACAAATGAAGACATTGGCTAGTAATGGTGCCAATACAGACTCACTGATGGACTCACTTGTCACTGATGTCCATCAGGACTCTGAGCTATTGACCACTTTTCTCCGGAGGTGACTGTCCAGCCAATTCCTTGTCCACCTGTCAAATCCATGTCTCACCAAATTAGAGAGAAGGACATTGTGGCTGGCTGTGTTAAAAGCTTTACAGAAGTCTATATAGATTACATCCATAGCCTTTCCTTTGTCCACTGATGTAGTCCCTCCATCATAGAAGGCCACTGGGTTGGTCAGGCAGGACTTGCCCTTGGTGAAGCCATGCTGTCTGTCCCAAGTCACCTTCCTGTTCTCTATGTGCCTTAGCACAGCTTGTAGACAGATCTGTTCCAGGACCTTCCCAGACACAGAGGTGAGGCTGACAGTTTGGTGATGCCCAAGGTCCTCCTTTCTAACCTTTTTAAAGATGAGTACGGTGTTTCCTCTTTTCCACTCACCAGGGACTTCGCCTGACTTCCATGATTCTCCAAATATTAGCGAGATTGACTTGTCAGCTACATCAGCCAATTCCCTCAGGACTCTGATACACATCTCCTCAGGCCCCAAAAACTTGTGTATGTTCAGGTTCCTCAGGTGGTCATGAACCTTACCTTGTGGGAGGGAGTTTTTCTCTTCCAGTCCACATCCTGCAGCCTGCCCAGTCAAGAAGGGTGGGAATAGATGTTGCTGTTAAAGACTGAGCACCTCAGCTTTCTCCTTGTCCATTGCCACCAGTTTTCCAGCATTTTATATCAGAGGGGATATGTATTCCTTGACTTTCCTTTTCTGGCTGACATCAGTTCTTAACTGCATGGAACCTGATACACCAATACCAAGACTTTGACTGTTGGAATGTGTTTCTACACGTGTCATGGTTTAGGAGTGGTATTCCACAATTTAGTGTTCCCACTCAAAACAAATCAGAAAATGTGCTGCTGCTCTCTCACTGTCTGCCTTCCCCTGTACCAGGATCAAGAGAAGAGCGGGAGGCACAAAAAGGTAAAGATCATAGGTTGAGATAAGAATGATTTAGTGGAAAGAGCAATGAAACAAAAACCCCCAACCAAACAGCAACAATAGTACTAATAACAGAGTGTTCAGGATGGGTGAAAGATTCGCATGTGGTTGCTCACTGTAACCTGACCTTATCTGACTATGCACCCCAGCAAACCATAAAAGGCAGGTGTGACCACCTCACCATGTGCTGAGGCAAATAACCTCAGGGTCCTGGCCATGGCCTTCCTGGCTGCTGCAAAGTCAACCCTGTTGACTGGCCAGAACAAGGACTTGTTAATAAGTGGGGACCGTGACATGTTCATAAAACTTTCTCCAAGTCTCTGTCTTAGGTAAATTTTTTTTTGTGTTGTGGGGCTGGTCTTTCAATGCCTTTCACAGATAAGCACCTACTTATGGGAACACTGGAATTTCACAAATTCCACTGAAACAGGGTACCTCGAGGTCATAAAGATCAATATATGCAAACTCCAGATGAAGTGCTTTCGCAAGATTTAAAATGAATAAATTCTTTATGAGCATTCATTTTAATATTAGTCACAGAAATTATTAAAAACGCAAAGCTTTTAAAGCTATTTTTGTCAGTGTTACTTAATCGAACTGGTATTTTTTTGCAACTCTATCTTGAAAAGGAAAAAATGTAAGGAATACAAAAAATTCAATGTGTAAGTGTTGCCATGGATTATATGTAGAAGTCAATTGTGTGCTACATTGATTGCTGCCAGCACAAAACCCTAGATAAATTGGGTAAGAGGGAAAATATACTATGTTAATATTTCTTATGACTTCAGCTCTTTTCCCCAGACAATTTTAATGGAACATGATGATTTGGATCTTTATTTTTCTCATTATTCCTTTTCTGAAGACTTGGCTTGTTCTTGCAGGAGAAGTTTAATGTCAACAATATGGGGCATCAGGTGATAATATTTGACTTTTCTGTCATAAGAGGACTGTGGGAAACTCGAGTGAAGAAGAGCAAAGAACGTCAGAGGAAGGAGAAAGAACGATTAGAACACAGTGCACTGGAGAAGTAAGACAACTTTTTTGTTCATTGTAATCAAATCTGTTCTTATTATGCACCAACATTGCCGTATACTAAATATAATAGATATAAATATATGTAATAAATATGATGAATATACTACATAATAATTTTTAGTATTAAAATTTTGGGGTTTGGGTTTGATTTCAATGACATCTTACTTCTTTTCCTCACATGAAAGCAAGAGAAATGCAGCACAAACAATACTACATTTCATTAGCTTCTGCGCTTTCCTGTGTAGATTGTGATATATTAATGACATATTTTATTGTTTACCATAGACTTAAAATGAAGAGAAACGAACATATTTTGTACCTTTGTATTTCTTATATGGTGTATAAATGTTTGGCTTATTAATTATAGAATTTGTGAACACACGCTCATAGATTTAGTACTAAGAAATGCTTTAAGTCTTTTTGTTGTGTTTATAGGAGAAAGAAAAGGAGTTAAATTAGCGGATACATTCAATTTCTTCTGAATAGGTAACAGCAAAGAGAATAAAAATAGTTTAAAATTATTTTTTCTTATTGGGGTATTGAAGAAGGCCTTGATTTTAATGCTTACATTCAGTGATAATTTTATTGTTTTTATTATATAGAATTTATTTTTTCTTTAAACAGTATTTTTCTTCCCATAAGACACTGTTAAATATTATACTGTGTCGGCAAGTTTGGAAACATTTGACTTATCAATTTCCTCCCTCTGAGAAGAGAAAAAAATAAAAATCACTTTCTGTTTTAAAAATAAAATGCACAGGGTTAAACAGTGCCCTTGTTTAAGAACATAATTGCATTGAACCCTTGTGTGGTGTTTCAGTGCTCTCAGGATACCCTCATTCATAGATTCTCACTGCCAGTGCAGCTACACTGACAACAGAGCAGCTGGTCTAACAGGAGACCAGGGTAATACGAAGTCTGTCTGTCCTTTCTGTCGGACCTTTCTCTTCAGAACAGCCATAGTAGCTTGGTTTTCCCATCTCCACTAAAGCTTACATTAACAACTGCAATCTTAATTAAAAAAAAAAACCAACCAAACAAGAAAATCCAAAAACCAAGCAACCAGATAACCACAAAGAAAAAAAACCAAAAAGAACAAAAAAACCCCAAAGCCCCCCAAAAGCCAAAAAACCCAACCCCCTCCAAAAAACTCCCAACCCAACCCCAAAAAACCCCAAAAAACCTCTCAAAAAACCCAAAAAATAACCAACAAAAAAGAAAAAAGAAGTTCACCCTTCAGATTAATTATCCTCTAGCAAGGATAAGCTTTCTTTTTGGTGTGAGCTATGTCCTCGTTTCAGCTAGGATAGAGTTAGTTTTCTTCTTAGTAACTGGTACAGTGCTGTGTTATGGATTTAGTATGAGAATAATGTTGATAACACACCGCTGTTTGGCTTGTTGCTAAGTAGTGCTTATGCTAAGTCAAGGACTTTCCAGTGTCTCATTCTCTGTTAGTGAGGGGCTGAACACAGAACTGTCCAAGAGCACACCCGGACAGCTGACCTGAACGTGATCTTCCACACTGCAGAACATTATTCTTGCTGTATAAACTGGTGGAATTGGCCAGTGGAGTGAGCGATTATTTCTCAGGAATCAACTAGGAGTGGGTCAGCAGGTTGTGAGCAGTTGTATTGGGCATAATTTGTTTCTCTTGGGCTTTCTTTCTCTCTCTCTCTCACCCTCTCTCTCACTTCATTATTATTATTATTAACATTAATATTAACACTATTAGTATTATTATATTTTACTTTGTTTCTAGTATTAAAGTATTCTTAACTCAATTCAGAAGTGTTACATTTTTTTTCTAATCTCCTACCCATCCCACCATGGGTCTGGGTAGTAAATGTCTGTGTGGTACTTGGATGCCATCTGGGGTTAAACCATGACAGCTGAGAGATGGATGTTTGCTGTTTCACTTATGGTGGAAAATACAAGTGAAAGGATTTGGGATGAAACTTGGTCAAACCTTATTTCTGTCCCAATATGGACATGTCAACATCCCCTGCCACGGGTTTTTTTGGTGCAGAAGATAACTTTTGAGTTCACTGGTACAAAAGCAAATGATGCATGGTAAGTTCTCTCTGTAAGAGGGAAAGCGGTTAGCCTTATGTCCTCTGAGGTAGATAATTTGAGCTCCCATGGCTTTTGTCAGTAGCCTATGTTAAGACTAATTTCTTCTTGCCTTTTACATAAAAGCAATACATTCTCCCTGTTCTTTCTGCGTGTGGTTAATTGTTGTAGACACACTTCCATCTGAAAGAGTGGAGCTTCACTCCTTTTTCTGCCTTTTTCCACTATTTATGTCCAAATTCATTCTCTTACATTCTCATATCACCTGAAGATGGGGAATTTGGGATATAATGCACAGAAGTAAAAGTTCCCAGGTGCACTTGAAGCATGCACACAGGATTTTTGTTTTCTTCCTTTAAATTGTAATTTGCATATTCTGCTTTGTACAGTTGTGTGTCTTCATGCACTCAGATTGCTTTCCAGTTAGTTCTACTTGTAGAGCTCCTGGAAAAAAAGGAGGAAATACATTAGACTTTGTCTCCTGAATATGAGTGATCAGTATTACACCCACTGAAACAAATGGCAAAGTTCATGTTCATTCTCAATATTCAGGCCTATTAGAATGGACAAAGCTCACAGAATAATGGTCAAAGTAATAAGAATATTAGTAATAAAATGTTAAATTAATTTAAAATAAAATCCTCTCTGTTTTATGAGGTGTGCAGTGACTGCTGGCATTTAGGTCCTAAATGTCAGCTCACAAATTATTTCTTAAGTGCTTTTCAGTGCTCTCAAATTTTGGACCAAAAATATGATAAGACTTCACTGGTTTTTGGCTTGAAATTATAGATAAAAATATATTTTTAATTAAATAATAGAGATAATGTTTCCGTCTATAAATACATTTCAGTAATTTATGGCGTTCTGCATTGACTAAATTCAGGTATCTTAAGAAGAGATTTAAATTTTATTATTGTCGGGTAGGTCCACTGAAATCAATGCAAGTACATACTGTGCCACAGTAAGAAAGTATTTTGAAAGTACTTTGATCCAAAATTATAATTCTCAAAAGACAGAGAGGGTACTTTCATGAAAAGAGAATTGCATTCTAGCATTTAAGATTCTAAATATTTACTTTTGCCAGAAGCCAGAGTAAATTCTTCAGTAGGGTTGAAATTAATAGAGTTTCTCTGCAAATACACTCATGTAACAGAGTTTAAGGTCTGGCCTTTTGAGGCTGCCTTGTTTTTCTTTTACTTTTTTAAACAAAACCCAGTTTTTCTCAAAGACATTATAATTTGCTAATGCCTTTGAGATTGTGCAGGTCCTTTATATGCCGTGTTACTATGTAAAATGACCTGATAACGTGCAGTGAAATGTAGTCTGTATTATTGGAGGACAAACTCCCAGCTAACCTCTAGGGAACTTTGTTTGCCTTGGGGCAAGGTAATTTAGTTCGTGCAGCCTCTTTAAACTGTAACTTGTAGGATATTTTTTGATTGAAGATTTTCTTAAGAGTAAAAGCTCACAAATTAATGAATAGCTTCAACTGCTCATTAGTGGTGAAGTCTTATAAAAATTTGTTTAGAGGGCAGATGTTTAAGCAACTGGCCACTAAAAGCTGATTCTGAACAACCAGCTACTGAGAACACGGGCCTTCTGAGGTACTGATATCAGAAAAATTTTTTTGTGGATTTAATTCAGTCCTCTGCTTCCTCTTTGGTTTTGTGGGACTGTGAAAGTATGGCAGTTTAAAGAACACACATAATCCAGCAACTGAATAGAAAAGAAAAAGAAATAGAACAGTGTTGGGTAGGCTTATTTTCATTTTATGTTATGTTCCTGATCCCGTCAGACAAGCCCATTCGGAATCTTTCATAGAATACAAAACACAAACTGTATGCACTGTAATGAGATTTTCTGTGTGTTTATGAAAGTGCATATTATGGAAAGAAGTTTGTGTTTATAGAACTGTTTTATGTTTAATCTTCTAGATTCTGGTAGTGCTGAACAATCTTTTATTGTTCCCAGAATCCTGAATGCTGTCAGATGACCTTGATGTGGTATGAAGATTTTCTACATCGAGATTTCCTTTCTACTTGTTTTCTTTTTTCTTTTTTCCTAAGGGAATAAGAGTGAAAGTTTACAGTTAGATTTTTTTTTTGAAGGATTGCAACATGTTTGCAATTTGTGTGAAAAGCTGGTAAGATAAATCTGAAGGCTAACAAATTATGCATTTAAGTGAGGAAATGCCAGTGCCGTTTGCCCAGATCAGCTATATAAATCCTTGCTGTGAAATGGCACAGCCTCCTCTGTCCATCAACAAACATGGAGCAAAAATAAAAGTTTGTTCATTTACCTCTTCCAGTGTATCTCTTCTCCAAAAATTTCTTCTCAAAGTCTGGCTAATTAAACATGCATGTATTTTTTTTTGTGTTATATTCTTCCCAAATATGAAAAGTAAAAAAACCCAAGCAAACTACACTTTGCAGGCAGACTTTTTTTCCCTGTGAGGTTACATGTTTGTTTCATAAAAATGATTTGTCTCTATCTCTCTGCCAAACTTCAGTGTTATAACTCTATTTGTACCTAAATTAAGATTTTATTTGTTATGTTTATCTTTATCCTCCTACTCAATACCCAGAGAAGAACTTTTCCCAAGCTAGTCTAAAACTGAAGCCGGGAGTCCCTTGGCCTCAAACACAAATCATAGTCAACAACTTTGGTTTTGATCTGCAGCACTAATAAATATACTAAGTTATTTGCCTTTGTTTGTAGGCACTTGTGCATAGAGACCATGCGTCTAAAGTAATGCACAGAAGTGCATTGTAAGATAAAGCTGATGTTCAGCCACAATCCTTTAAAATGCATGGAAGAGCCTGACAGTGATACTGAAGTTGAGTCAATCCAATTGAATTTGAAGCAAACGTTACTCATCCATCAGGAATACTGTTCTGGGCTGAGCTCCAGTTTCACTGTGATGCTCTTCTAAAAATTCCATAGGATTATTTAATGATCCTGTGTGGCTAGTGATTCTGATTTAAACATTGCTCAGGAGTTCTAAGTTGGTGTCACCATGTAGCCTCCTGGTCAATTCTTGTGTCCTGGTTTAGAGGAAATAGTGCCATCTAACGAAACTTCCTTTCCTTACCTAAGAATCACAGCTTTTCCCCAAGAGCTTCTAATGAGACATTGAGCATAGGGTAACCGCTGAAGGAAGAACAATTGAAAGAAACCTGGTTACTCTTCATTTGCTTTGCTGGCTCTGAAATCCCTACCAACCCACACTTCTTTTCCAAGCTGGTTGCTCCTTTGAAAGGTCCAGTAATTTAATTTATTGTAGATTAACTCCTTGCATCAAGTTGCTTAGATTCATAATTTTGTTGGAGAAAATAAAATTTCAAGCAGAGAACTCCCATGTTCTTGAAAAGAAATATGCATAATTAAAAAATAAAAAATTATGCCATGAACCTTTTTTCTGAAGGTATACTCCAAGAGTGAAGTATTACTTGAGAAATCATTACCCAAAGAGGAATACAGCGCTAATCAAAATGAAAACAGTTGAATCTTCTATTTCCCTGCTGATGTTGTTTCATAACTGTAGAGTACTGTCCTGAAAGCTTACTGGAAAAAGGCAATATATTGGAAAATAACTTGTCAGAGTAAAATTTCCTCTATACCACATGCATCTACCTTAGTGACAGATGTGCTTTTGTGCTACTGATATATAGGTATGAAACTTAACTTTTTTTTTTTTGACACACATGAGCAACATGAAAACAGTCTTTTTTAAAATTAGTGGAACTATTTGCATGATTGTGGAGGAAATACTGCAGTAGTTAACTGAGTTGGAACCTTAGATCTCATCTGAGCCCTTTGTCCAGGAAAAAATTTTTTGTGTTCATACTCCCACCTAAAATAGGCTTGACTTGACTATCTTCAATTTTATTAATACTGAAAATGACCATTGTTTCTTTAATCTGACTTCAGCTGTTTGATCGAGGCCTAGAGGAAAATGAAAATATTTTATTGTTAAATAGTATTAAAAAGACATAAACTTCAGGAGAGCTGTGGTTTTGTAACTTATTTGTCACATGTGAAAATGTGTTTTTGGAATATCAGGAGTCTTTAAAGTGCCAAGACCAGAAATTTAATTTCTCTAGAAGTATATTAGTATTTAAAAGATTATTTTATTTGTGTGGATATTTTTTTTTGCCTCACTAGTTTATAGGTCTTTTCTTTTAGATATCTTTCCTGAAGATTCATGTAATAGCCTCCAGATAAGACAAATATAGTGGAAATTCTGTCCTATTTGAGGATTGTCACCAAGTGATGACTTAAAAAGGTCTTTATTTTCATAATGATCCCTTAAAAAGTGGCATTATCTCAATTTTTTGACAATGACAGAGCAAAATGACAACCATGTAGCCAAATAGATCCCTTTGGTGTGATCTCAACTGAACCTGCAAATTTACAGCTTTGTCATCTTTTCTTCATGTTACACTCTGGCTTGATACAAGTCACACCTCCAGGCCAGTAAAGCTCATAGTGATTAATTTGGGTAGTGTGTAACTCAAGGATACAGGCAGGTGTTGTAAATTATTAGATCCTTTGCCCATGGGAAATATAATATAATAATATAATTCATTCTGAGATGTACTGTACAAAATTATGCACTTTTGTTGCTCCATTATTAATTCACCTTCCATCTGTTCTATATGTGCTTGTACAAAATACTTGCATTCTTTAAAAGCTTAACAGAGCATGTTGCCATAACTTAATGTACGATTAAAGATATTTGACACAGGATTTCCATATTAGTGTGCAATATACACATTAAATTCCCTAGCAGGTTTAATTTTTAACCCCTGTCTTCCTTCTGTGGTAAATATTTCAGTGATTGACTTGCTTAACAGCCTTTTTTTTAATATGCATTTTATTTTACTTGGCTAGCAATGACCTCTTGAGTTTTGTGTTGTACATGTTATCAGCAGACTGTCAGAGGGCAGTTTGTTTTTTCAGCTTTAATGTAACTCCCTTGTTATAATTTTTTATATTCCTTGTTTTGAGAGAGTAAAATCTTGGATCAGAGCCCTCTGCTCTAGTGTTCCTGGGGTCTATCTGACAGAGCCAGAACGTGCAGTAATGCTTACTTTTTATTGAGTTAGACTTTTTGAACTCTTTTTCTGTTTTTTAAGTTTCTAACATTCTTAGAATTTGTACTGTGAAGAATGAGTCAGTTATTTTTGGTTCTTGAAAGAAGAGCAACGAATACAAAACCTCCCCATTTTGTGGGCAAGTTTTTCAGTGCACTAAATTATGCACTGAGTGAAATATTTATTGCTTTGATAGGAAATGAAGGAATTCCATGGGAATGGGAGAGTAGTAATGCAGAGTTAAGCTTCACAGAAGGACAGAAAAGCTCTGTGTGGAGGACTGGAGAATGTGAGAAAGAGCAGTAGAGCAGTGCTAAGTAGAACTTGGAATATTTTAGTAAAAAAGAGTTCTAGATGTTTGATCCTATGGTCCTTATGGCTCCTGCCTCTTAATTGTTCAGATAATTTTGTTCTCTTCTTTGAAATTTACTTAACACCATCCCCATAGAACTTCACTTACTAGCAGTACAGAGCTTTTATAGCTATTTAGCTATACTCACTGGTAGAGAAGTTTTGGAACAAAATATGAGTAGGCAGTTTGGGACTGTTTATCTTTCCTCATAGTATATGAAAGTATTTTGTAGCTTTTCGTAGTGATCTCTTGCTATTGCAATTTCCACACTCTGTTGTGTTGGCAGTTTCTGGGGTACAAATGACAGATTGAATAGTTACGATCAACAGTAAAAATTGAATTGGCTCATGTGTGAAAGAATCTGAAAGGTATTTGAACTATCATGTCTGCTTGATATGGAAAACTCTCATGAAAGCACTTCTAGACTGCAGCTGGTAGGGATACCCTTAGTGGGGCTGCTTAGTGAAATCAGGTGTTTGGATATCTCTCCCTCTGCAGTAGAAAATTTAGAAATATTAGCAACAGCTTGTTGACATATCACAGTGTGGGCTAAGGAGCTGTATCTGCTTTAACCTCTTTTCTTGTCTTTGTCATATCAAGTAAATTCAGACAAGATTTGTGATATTTGAGATATTGTGCATATTGGTGGACTCTTCCTTGACTGTGCTAGCACCTTTAGTCCACACTACGAACTCCCTGGGCTGAATGTTTTTCTGTCTGGCCAGTCTTTTTCTTCTTAACTCACTTACATATCACAGCTTGCTGTGGTATGAAACATTCCACAATGCAGTAAACACTGAGAGAAACTGGGAGATTTATTTCAAATATATTTTAGTATTCTCCCACCTCCTCTACTGATACTTTTAATACCAGGAATTCTTCCAGATGTCTACTTGTGAAGTGCATTCTGATCACTCTAATGAAAACTGAGCCAAGAATGAGTAACATTTCTGCAGCTATCAATAACTTCTATAGCTATTCCTTTATTGCTCCTTTCATATTTTGAGTTATTGTTCCTATCACCTCTCTGAAGCTTCCTTCTTCTGATATGCTACAAATCCTTCTCCTACTCATTTGTATACCTGCAGTAACTTTGTTTGCTTTTTTGGTGTTTATCAGAGCTCACGATTCCTTCTAAATTTTTTCATTTGAAGATAAATATAATTTTATTTTTTTAAAAAACATTTTTGTAATTTTTGAAATAAGAGCGAAAGAGATCCTTACTGTCTCTTTTCTTTAGAATGTACTTAGTCTGAGTTTGTGCTGTCTTCATATAGTCTGTCAACACTTTATCCAGTGAGATACCTTTTAACCAACCTCACTGTAAATTCACCTCCTGAAATATTTGTAGAAGATGCTTTTCTGTACTTTCCCTTTATAAAGATGTCACTAGGGAATACATTGCAGTCATTATTACAGACGGGGCTTTCTGCAATTCTCTTATGTTCCATGTGTAGTGTGCTGCTTCTTGAAACTGTCCTCTGGTGGTCTCTCAGGCTTGCGCTCTGATAAATGGTTATATATATTTTCCAAAAGCGTACAAAGTGCCTGCAGTGTGTCCCTGTGCTCTGTATGTGTCTTTGCCATTGCTGCGCTCCCTGCTTCCAAGCCTCTCTAAAATCCCCTGAGATTTCTGTAAGTGCCACAATGCATACAACTGTCTCAGTAATACCTTTCTATCTAGGCATGCAGTTTTGCTTAAGACTTATTTTGTTAGCATTAAGTCAACTATGACTTTTAATCTGTGCTACTGTATTTCCATAAGAGTGATCTGCACTGCAGTTTCATGTCTTGTTATGAGCATCCAAAAATTATTTATTTCAACAAGATTTTGCGACATGCTTCTCGTACCTAAGTTTGTAACTGGTTTCTTGTATGTGACTTAAAACCAGACACACTGGTTTTAATCTGGACAAATCTAGGGGCCTTTTATGATGGAGCCATGGCATTGGTGGATATGGGCAAAGCAATTGACATCATCTACCTGGACCTATGCAAAGCATTCAGTGCTGTCTCGCATGACATCTTTGACTCTAAATAGGGGGTCATGGATTTGATGGATGCACCGTCTGGTGAATAAAGTCCTGGCTGGATGGCCGCATGCAAAGTGTTGTGGCCAACGGCTCAATGACCAAGTGGAGACCAGTGATGAGTGGTGTCCCTCAGGAGTCAGTGCTGGGCCCCATACTGCTCAGCATTTTTGCTTTGGTGACATGGACAGTGGGTTTGAGGGCACCCTCAGCAAGTTCACTGACACCACCAAGCTGTGTGGTGCAGTCATGCTGGAGGGAAGGGATGCCATCCAGAGGGACATGGACAGGCTTGAGATGTGGGTTTGTGCAAAACTCATTGAGGATCAACAAAGTGAAGTGCAAGGTCCTACACCTGGGTCAAGGTGATCTCAGACATATCTACAGGCTGGACATAGAATTGATTGAGAGCAGCCCCAAGTAGAAGGACTTGCGGGTGACATTTGACAACAAACTAAACACCAGACAGCAATGTGTGTTTACAGCCCAGAAAGCAGCTGTGTCCTGGGCTGCACCAAAAGCAGGTCAAGGGACATGATTTATCCCTCTGCTCTGCTCTTATGAGACCCCACATCCAGCTCTGGTTCTCCCAAAATAAAACAACATGGAATGGTTGAAGCAAGTTCAGAGGAGGCCACAAAGTTGGTAAGAGAACTGGAGCATCTCCCTTATGAAGACAAACTGAGAAAGTTTGAGTGGTTCAGCCTGGAGACGAGAAAGTTGCTTGGAGATCTCATAGCAACCTTCCATTATCTGAAGGGGGGCTACAGGTAAGCCAGAGAGGTCTCTTTGTCAGGAACTGTAGTGACAAGACAAGAGAGAATGGTTTCAAACTGAAAGAGAGGAGGTTCAGATTAGATATTAGGAATAAATTATTTACTGTGAGGGTGATGAGGCACTGAAACAAGTTGTGTAGAGAAGCTGTGGATGCCCCATCCCTGGAAGTGTTCAAGGCTCTTTTGCGGCTGAGGAGAGAACTTGAGCAACCTGGTCTCTTGGAAGGTGTCCCTGCCTGTGGCAGTGGGGTTGGAACTAGATGATCTTCAGTGTCCCTTCCAACCCAAATAACTCTATGATTCTGTTTCATGTGACTTTTTTTTTACATCTTAGCATTGTAGAGAAGAATCCAATGATTAAGTGGTAATACATGTAAAGGTTTTGCTGCTTCCTATTTGAACTTTATAAACTTGCATGTAATTCTCTTTCTAGGACCTGACATGTTTACTTTCTTTAGAGGTATTTTATCCTGAACTTTGTGTTGTTCTTCAGCTCTCAGTTTTCTTCAATCCTTTAGATTAAAGTTTCTGTCAGAGGATGGAGATGACATAAGTGAGTCTCATGTACCACAGGATCTAGAATTCAAAGTGTGAGGTCAGATTTATGATACAAGAGGCTCTGCATAGACTTATTTCAGTGTAAGGAAGGCTTGCTTCTGTTAATCAAGCAGTTCTTTAATTGACTAAGCTGAAATAAATCTCTCCTAACTAAAAGCATGAGCTTTTGATAATGCTTAATTATGTCAAATTGAATTTGCACCTGAAGTTATATGAGAAAAAGCTTGCATTGGAGGTGATGTAGAAGTTACACTGAAATTGAATCTGTAATCAGTTGGCATTGTGATAACTTTGACCTTTAGCTTCTAAGAAGATATTGATGTAAAAACGAAAATAAATCATTATACTTGAACAAGAAAGGGTAGGGAAAAAGGGCATTTCCTACTTTTTTTTTCCTCAAGGAAAAATTTTCGTTTATCACCAGGTACTTGATTTTGTTTATGCATATAACTTATTCTGTAAGAATGTATTTCCTATCCTATTAAATTAAAGGACATAATTTTGGTTTTTTTCCTTAACAGTTTGCTCAATCTCCACTTTTCTGTTATCCTCTGGGTGTCACGGTTTTATAGCCAGTGAATGAAATCCTGACCATTTGGAATCCATACGTATGTCTAGAAAATCTGAGCGTAACACCAGGAAATGCGTATTTTCTTAATACAATTAATACATACATAAAGAAATAGCCAATACCTTAGATGAATAATTACATTTTTTTAAGTACTTGTGCAAACACAGATTAAGCTTTAGAACTCACATGCCATATTTTTTCAGCTGATTCATAACAACATTTTTTGGCACTATTTCAGGATAAAACAGGAATGGAATTTGATACTAGAGTGCCGCAAGAAAGGCATTCCTCAATCAAAATACCTCAAGAATGGCTTTATAGACATCAATGAGAAGAACCTGGGCACTTATGGAAAGACTCCTCAGCTCAAGAAGAGTCATGATTTGTCAGATGGAGTAAATAAGGAGCAAAACAAGTTTATTTTTCGGCTTTCTGGAGAGCAGTGGATGGTAAATATAATGGAAAATATGGTTCTGTTGGTGAAGAGTTTGAGTGTCTTAGACCGTATCTTTTAATCCTCCCTTTTTTTTACGGCAAATGCATATGAAGTTGATGCTTTTTCGCAGTGTTAGAAGTGACCAAAGCATTTTCTACCTCAGCCTGAACTAGTGGTTTAGTTTTCAGGTATGTGTATTTTAAATTCTCTGCTGATACATATAACTTATCCCTCTCAAAAATTTTGGTATGAGCAATAATATTGCAATAAGGTATCTTTCTCTAAAATTCCCCAATGGGTGAAGAGAGATGAAAATAATATTTGTTGGCTTTTTACTGTCTGCTACTAATCAGAGATCTTTATTCTTGCTCTAATGGTGCGATAACACTTTCTCACGTTCTGGTCAGTTTAAAACTAATATTAGCATCAATCCATAATGGTCTTACTGAAAAAAAAGCACATTTGACTTGGAGATATATTTGATGTGAAATAGCAGTTTGCAGGTAAGATGTGAAATACTGCTGGCTTGAAGTTGAGCTAGTGGTGGGTTAGAGCTGGTCTGAAGCTCTCTGGAGCTGTAGAAGTTTTAATTGAAATGTATTTGGAAAAACTCTATTAATGATAATGTGAAATTAAAATTTTGACTTTTATGTAGTATTTTCATTTCAAAAAATATGTCAAAATGTTAATTGATAAAAAAGCAGAAATTATTTTTTGATTGACTTGAAGTATAAGTTTACCCTAGATTTGATCTTGAATCTGATGGTGTTTTCTTTAATTTTTTTCTTGCTTTAATTTCCTTCTAAATAAACACAGAATACTTGAAATTTCTGGGCTACAGAAAACTGTGGTTCCCATTCAGCTCTACTAAGGAGACCCTTTCTTCAGCTGATACCAATCACTGATGTGGTAGGACTGGTTGCTGGGGAGTGATCGCATCTCTTCATTCAAGAACTTGGGATTTGGAAAGTGATGTTTAAGATGTGTAGTCAAATACTGCATTATTTTGGGTATTGTAAATCTTGGTTTAGAGGTACTTTAGAAAAAAAAAATAAAAGAGAGAGATTACAGCTCCTTAGACACTGATATAGTAGCAAGTGCAAACATCCTTGGTGCATCAGGGTGCAAAGAGTTGCATAATTAAACTTTTCTGTTGCTTATTCTCTTTTGCCAAACCATTAACACTTTGCTTTGTCACCATAAGCTAGGCTTACATTAGGAGGCAAAATCAAACACTCGTTTTGTTCTGTTTTCTAGAGTATTTAATTTTAATTTGACATTCTGAAAAGTCACATTTAAGAGAAATTGGTGTACTGTTATGTACATTTTGCCACCTTGAGCGGTACATTCCTAACCACCATGGGCTTTGATATCTGCTTTTCAGATGCTCGTTGTGGCCATATCAAACCGCCATCAATTCTCATTGTCCAGCTCCAGCTTAGCTAAAGTGGGTTTCCTGTTTCAAAACCAAACTGTGACATAGTTCAGATGCCTGCAGACAAAGATAAAATCACAGCTAATTTATTCAGAGATCAATGTTCCTTCAAAACTGAAAAGAAGTGTCACTTTCTAATAGCTGACAATTATTTCAAAATTGTGAAAACTCACTTGACAAAGTTCTGAAAGAAGTATATAGCCACTTACTGCAGAAATTTTGTAAAGTTTTTATCTGTTATACAAATCATATCACTTATTTTGCTTTTTAAAATCTGAACTGCTGCTTCTGAACCAAAGACAGAATCTGATACTATACTCTTTTCCCCTATTACTTTCTCACAACAAGAAAGTATTCACACTTAAGCAAAATGAATTTTCAGGCTATAAAACCAATGCTGCAATCTGGCAATCTGTACATGAGAAAAATCTGTGGACATACGACAGTTTTCTCAGAGAAGTCTGTATGTTATGTAGCTGAGAGATGTGGTGTCAGTTGTGGTTTAGTTTTTTTTATGTGCTCTGCACACAAATACATCTATGAGTTGAAAATTTTGGTGATTAAGCACTCAGGGACTTGGAGAAGTCAGAGCTGGGATTACCTGTGCAGATTTATGGACACACAACCATCTGGATTTGCTGTTGACTGGCCACTTACCATTGGCAGCAGCAAATAACACAGTTCTGTAAAGTATCCATTTGGGGACAAGCTGCTGAATCTTCTATCTTCCTTTTAGCTGATAAGTATTTCTATTATGTTTCCCCTTTCCTCTCATCAATGAAGCAGTAATATATCCTCTAGACAGTTGATAGCTAAATCTGAGTAGGTTGTTGGTATGACTTAGAGGTTTAATTTTGAGAAGAGGGCTTGCTTCTGAGCTATACCAGGAGCTGGCATAGCTTTTATGGATGCTGGGAAGATGTGTCTCACAGAGGAGTAATCCCCAGCATAGGGATGTGGCTTTACCATATCCTTCTCATAGGTCTCAATGTGAGAGTGCCCAGGCTATCTAGATGGTAAAAGTGTTTCCTTGTTAGAAGGAACCTGCAGCTTTGTGCTTCATATTCATACAGCATCTGGCTTACTGATTCTGCATTGCTGAGCAGGAGGTTAAAAAGGGGTTTTGTAAAACACTCTATGATGCAATCATAGTATTTAGGCTGGAGAAGACCCTTAAGTTCATTGAGACAAACCATTAACCTAGCAGTTGAGGGATGCAGTCAATGCCTTTGGTCATGCTTCAGCAGAAGTACCATGAGGCTAGCTGGCGCCTAGAGAATGTGGTCTCTCCTTATCTCTGAGGATACCCTGCACAGCCAGAGTACATGTGGATAGGTAGCAATATTCACCCAGCCACAAGGGTTTGGGATAGCTTGGGTAAATATTTTGAAAATAGTCTGGATCATGCTTTTATGAAAATAACATCAGACCTTCTTCTGAGAACCTTAGAGCAGATCACACATTTTGAATTCCTAATAGGAACTCCTTCCCTCGAGACTTCATGCCACTTTTTTCCCACCTCTCAAATATCATTGATATGATAATGTATTTTCATTAGGTGGAGACCTGCTGTTCCTTGTACTTGCAACGTAATTATTTTAACACGCGAGAAAAGATAAAGCTCCTTAAGAGCAACAAAATAGTGAAGGAAAAAAGGTAATAATTTTGTAATAATTAGCCTTTCACTTTTTGGTATGTTTTTACTTTTAGTGTTCATGATTACGGGCCTCCTTAAAGGCATGTATTGCTGTGAAGAAGATGAGTAGAGTGAGTGGTTTACAGATTTAAATCCAAGGAGTTATGACACAGTGTTAAAGTAGACAAGGGAGCAGTGCAGTTTGGGCTTTTAACAAAGCTAGAGTGACAGCAAGATCAGTGAAAAGAGACTGGAAATAAGAAGAATCAAGTACAAATCACGTTTTCTTAGAAGCAAGAATAACAGTCTTAAACATGATACAGCTAGCACTGAGCACGACTTGCAGAGGATGAGTACAGAAATCAAAACTATTTTGATGCCAGGAAACAAAAGGAGAAAATATTAGATTTCAACAGTGAATAACACACTACAATGTTCTGTGTAGCTCACATGAAAGTAAAAACCTCACACAACAAATGCTAGGTTGGACAAATAGGCACAAAGTAGTAGCTAAAGGGACTAGAACTTAATTTTGCAGTACATGAATTCTGAAAAAATTGTATTCTGTTTATGCAGATCCATATTTCCTTGTGGATCTGTAGCACTGGAAGCAGAATTACTATGAAGCTCTTGTGCTTGAAGAACAAGTACTCAGCAAGTCCTGAATTTGAAAGACATTCTGTAACCTGGGCTCTGCTTTAGCCATGCATGTCAATGTAGTTAGCCTCAGCCTGTGGGCAGTGGTTGATAACCACATTTATGAGATAGCCTTACCATTGCCTGTAAAAGCTCCATCTGGCTGGGGCTGTTTGACAACATCCTTAAGTTTCAGGGGTCCTTGTCTCCCTTTTACACACCAGACAAATATTTTAGGCTGGACATTAGGAAAAAGTTGTTCACAGAAAGAGTGATTGGACGTTGGAATGGATGTGGATGTGGCAATTGGTGCCATGGTTTAACAAGGTGGTGTTAGGTCATAGGTCGGACTCAATGATCTCAAAGGTCTTTTCCAAGCTAGTTAATTCTGTGGTTCTGTGGTTCTGTGACTCAAGTGTCTTCTTCCTATGGGTGTGCATTTCTGCCAGCTGCAGACAGTAATGAATAAGTATTGGCAGTCAGGAAAGAAAAGGGTATACAATAAAAAATGGTCTAATCTCATAATCACAGAATCTCAATCTGATATTGTGAAAGAAATCAGACAGGATTTCTCTTCTTTTTCTCTTTTAATAAAAAAGGGGCAGAATCCAGTTGTATTGCCCCAGCAGTGAGTCTCCTAAATCTTCCTGTGTTTGCAAAACCCTTGGGACTTTGGCAGCATAAGAATGGTGTGTTGTGCCACAAGTAATTTCAGGTTCCCAAGGTATGTTTCAGAAAAAGAAAATTATTTATTTGACAGTTTTACAGGCAAAAACAGTGTGAAAAAAAAAAATATGTATATGGATTATGGACCTTTGAATTGTGTGTTTGAATTGGGTGTCTAGGAAAGAAAAAAGCAGAATTGATGCAACATTTAATTGAGAACCTCCGTACAAATAAACATGTATCTACTCAATTAAATTAGTTCTTCAGAGAAACAGCACTATTAGAACTAGAAACTGAGGCAAAAAAATGCCATGAATATTCATATAAATTTTTAAATTAAATCACTTTAACTCTGTTTTTCCCCTCTGAGTGTTTACTTTCTGCTGTTAATTAATGAATGTTTATTCTCTAGTGAATCGGTGAATTTTAAATGTTTTTCAAAAAATATTCAGGATAAACAAATTTTTTAATGTTATGATATCAATATTGGCAGGGGAAAGCAGATGATCCTCCTCAAATACAGAGTAGGACGGTTCTTGACCATGCTGCTTTACCTATGTAGAGGATCTGGATGCCTATCTACTTTAAAAAACTTTTATGTCAGGTGTGCAAGTAAGTGAGTGGTGGTAAAATTCTTTACTCATAAATCATGATTTTCTTGCATTTAATTTCCTCACAGAACAAGGCAGCAAATTACTATACTTGTATTTATTCTGGCAGTTTTATTGTCTAACATTTTCACTGGGAACAGAAAATTTCCATTTTTTGTTCTCAACTGTTTCTCACAGTGGTGTATTTATTTCCCACAAAGCATCAAGAAGCATTGCTGCATTGAATGGATAGGGAAAATCTCTCGTGTTTATGTAAATTCCAGACATTTCCCCAGAAATTCCCCCTTCACCCCACGCAAAAAAAGTTTCCTGACTTAGCCATGACCACTTTTATTATTAAAGATGTTCCCAAGACATAATACATTTCATAGAATTGTAGAATCAGCAAGGTTTGAAAAGACATCTAAGATCATTGAGTCCAGCCATTAACCTAACACTACCAGGTCCACGCTAACCCATGACCTTAAATGCCTGGGGAACGTTTAGCCTGGTGGTGCTGTTGGAATGCAGCCCCTCTTTGCTTCCGGGCTCCAGCTGGTCAGGAGCTGGAGTGCAAGAGGCATGGGAAAGGCTAAGGGCAGGGTCTCTGCTTAGCCCATAGAAGATGAGCATGGGGGCTCTCCTGCTCTGCCTGTCAACATGGGCCTTGCTTGCACTTGTCTTTCTTTCAAGAAGCAACAGGCACAAGTGACCATGGTTGGAAAACCATCCTGCTTTCTTAACATGTCCACAACAAAGCCCCCCACACTGGTCCCTTGGGACTGTGATGTCCCATCCCAGGTTTGTAAATGCTCATGGTTGAAAGGAACAATAAATGTCAGAGGGTCCAAAAAAACTCACAAAGTTTTATTAGTAAATTACTGTTACAATTTGATATTAAAGTTCTCTGCCCAAATGAAGGTGCAAATGAGACCAAATGCTGGTCCAAGAACACCAATTTTACTTTGTGTACCAATTTCATTAAGCGTATGGAGAAAAAAGAGAGAGGTGGGGAGGAGGAAGCAAGAGATGCAGAGACAGAGGAGATAGTACAAGTAGAAGATAGCTACCACTGAGTGCTTGTTTAAGGTATATGCTGCAAATGTTATTACCTTTTCCTTACACTACCTTATTACTTAAACTTTGATCAGTGGTCATAGTCTTTGATCATTGTCTTAATCCATGGCGGTGATGTGTACATGCCAAACAGAGGGAGAAAAGAAGGATGAAGCAGAATTAATCATATGTGAAACAATCCATTCCAATAATTTACAAAATAAAACCAGTTAACACCATCATTCCAAATCGTGGTAACCGGTAGCCCCATCCTATTAGGTCTAATGATCAGAGTGTAGACATCAACTAGGAGCTGGGGCTCCAACCGTTAAACCAGTCATTCGGCTTCATGGATTGAAAAAATTCTTCAGTTTAGCCAGTTATTTCTTCCATCTTAGCTCACGCTTCTGTAATGGAAGTAGAGGCATAATGAATGGTAATACAACAGTCTGTATCAGTTAAATTTAACATTCCATATATATATTGTTCTCTAATTAATTGATTTTGTAAGCCTTTTTTGATACTTTTTGGAATTGCAATTTTGGTTTGTTGGGGGCATACTTTGTCCAATTGCTTGACGTATGCACTTGCCATGTGATGTTTTCTATTACCCATTGATGTGGTCTGACAGCTATATAAGATGTAAAAATTATCTTAAATCTCAAAGCCAATCCAAATGGTACAAGATAGTTCCTCATCTTGCAAATCCAGGTGTCATTACAGTCTATCAAATATATTTAGGGAGACGATGGAAGCAAAATAGTCTTTAACAGGTAGTGGGTGTGAGGGATTCCACAAATAATGCCTGTTATATATGGGTCGAGTGCATCTTGATTTCCAGGAACTGGGCCCAAAGTCAAGCCACGGGATGAAAAACTTTCAAGTTAGGTCTGTGGGTTATGTGCTTGGGGCTGGTAACATCCCTCAGTGCTTTGTCAAAGGGTACCGTATTGGGATAGAAGTGCAGAGATGACAGGCTATGGGCAGAGCTGCTCAGGTGCCCTTGCTCCTTTTTAATTTGTAGCATGGTTACTTACTACAGTGAGGTTAATGTCTCAGCAGGGACACAAACAGCACCACCCTTCCCAAGATTTTTTTCTCTGAAACAGGGCACTGAATTTCATCCCCTGGGGCCTTTAACCCCACACCTTCAAGGTGCTCAATAATATAGTTTTGAGTATTTCCCACTTTATCTGTGTCTGGACCCCCAATCAATACATCATCAGTATATTGGTAGGTCCTTACCCCCTCATCTACTGGAATTGTAGATAATTCTTGGGCTAGGGTAAAATATACTAGCATGGAAGAGTCCTAGTACCCCTGCAGTATTTGGTGAAACTGTATTGCATCTCCTCCCATGTGAAAGTAAAACAATTCCAATGGCTCTCCTGAAATGGAACCATCAAGTACATCCCTTTCACGCTGGTGATAGCAAAACTTGGATGAGCTTCCTGTATTACGGCAATGAACTCAGTAATGTTAGGCACTGCTGCTGTTAAAGGTGCAGTATTAGCATTTAATTTTCCATAATCCATGGTCAATCGCCATTTTCTGTTTGGCTTTTTTATTGGCCAAAGAGAAGAGTTACAAGGAGAGTGGGTGGAAACAATTAGCTCCTTTTCCTATGAGTCTAATATCACGCTGGAAATTCCTCCTGAACTTGACTCGGAGTACCTTTTATAGATAGGTTTTGCTGCCTTGGCGGAAGGTTTGCTGTGCAAATTTGTCATGTAAAGTCCGTTCTTTCCGATGTTTCTGGAAATGGGTTGGAGGCCTTTGAGGGTTTTGGGCAGCCTTGATATCCCCCTACAGTCCAAGGCCACACCTTGGCCTTGTTCCTGTGCTTAGGCAGTACTGCGTTGTGCTTATCTCTGGGAGCTACAACAAGGATGTTTTTCCTGGAAAAGCGCTGCTCTACTTGGGCCAGTACAGCCTACTGTGTGGCTGCCCTCTCCAGCCACACCTGGGTCTTTCCCACAGCATGTTGTTACCAAAAATCCTTGGTTATTATCAACAATTCTTGTCTTTCATTACCAAAATACTTGGTTGGATCCACAGCCATGCATCCTTGCTGTTTGAGATATACACATTAGCCCCTTATCTTCTAGGATTTTACAGGGATTCTGCACAGGCTTAGGGCCAGCCACCACCTCCAGAGATCCACTTGACGCTGGCAGCAGGATGCTACTGGTCTGGCTGTCCTGTGATGCAAAGGCATCAGAACACCCTGCACAGAGCACCAGTGCCCTCCTGAAGAGGGTGGCCTGTTGCATGGGGACAGGTATAGGTGTGGACCTGCGTAGGATACGCTCAAATGACTTCCTATTCCATGCTATCAACTCTTCCTCCCAGAAAGTGGTCTCTTCAGAAGCAATTTTTTCCTTCATATCCCACATGTCGTCACTTTAAAGGTTGAAAAAAACATTCTTCCTCCCAATCCATGTCTTTGCCCGAGCAGGACAGCAGATTCAGGTCATAAGAAGGCCTCTTATGGACCCCCCTCAGCAGATCCCGTTCGGTGCTGGCGAGTGTGTGTAGTTGGCTGTCCCAGTGCTCTTCCCATACCTCATGTGGGAGGGGCATGGGAAGACTCTCTTCCTAAGTACTCCAATTTTTGTCTGTGCTGTCATCTCCTTGGGACAGCTCTTGGTCTCTGTTATCTTCCCAGTCTTTCTCCCTCTTAGCCAAGGCCTCTGCCTTCACTGGTTCTGACAGGAGTGCCCTTGCTGCCAGTATTACTTGCCGCCTGCTGAGGACATGGGCTTCCATCTGGCTTGATGTGGAGGAGCTGGAGGATGACCAGCACGGCCTGTGAATTGCAGCTTCCTGGCTTTCTGTGTGTACTGCTCTGGATGTTGCTGTCTTCCTCATATCTGTCATTTCAGCCACACAGGGGGGCCCATAAAACAGGGTCAAAGTTGAGCCCTTTTCCCTGCTGTCTAGAGGTGGGCTACTGAGCTGGGATACTCCATTTTTAAAGCCCCAGTCCTCTGACCATGCCTGACACGTGAGGGACAAGGGAGGCTTCTCTTTTCTAGCACTCCACCTTTTGTCTTCATTGTGTTCCACTTGAGAGAGTTCTTGGGGGTTGTAGACTTTCAAGCCTTCCTCCTTGTTTGCCAAGACCTCCTTCTTGGTCTCTGGCACTTCCAGGACTGCTCCCGCAGCTGCCTCTGCCCATTGCCCACTGCAGGTGTGGGCTTCCAGAGGACTTGGTGAGGAGCTGGGTGGTGGGCAGCAGGGGCTGCGGGCAGCAGCGCTCTGGCTCTCCACCTCTGTTGCTGTCACCTGCTTGATGAAGTCAGAAGAAGCTGCTTTCTTGGCCATGTCTTGAGCTTTGGTGGTGATGCACACAGCGCTCATCTGCCTGCAGTGCTGCCTGTGGCTGCCTAAGACTCACCTATGGGCACATAGATGGGAGGAGAAAGACGAAGAGGAGGAGGAGAAAGATGAGTTGGCGGTCCCGTACCCCCTGTCCTTCACCCTGTGCCTCTTTGGCAACCTCTGCCACTTAAGCATCCAGGGGAGATGCTACCTCATGAGGGAAGCATTGTCCTGAGAGTGGGCACGCCAGGTCTGAGTGCTCTTTGAATAACCTCCTGGTCAGGGCATGGCCCTCTGTAACAGTGGCCTCTAGGCACCATGAGACCCCTGCATCACACAGGGCCCGGGAATGTGCTGCTGTGACAACGGGCCACACACCAGCACCCTTACAGCAGCAGGATGGGATATGCAGAGCCGGCTGGAACTGGGTGGACCCAGCTGGAAGCAGCCATGCCCGGCATAAGGCAGACCCTGCTTTCTCCACAAAGAGGGTCCAGCTGACCTAAACCATCCCCTCCCACATAGCCCTAGTGCTTGTGACCCTGCTGAGCTCAGCCCTGTCTGCCTTCAGCAGCTTGGGCTGCCACCATTCTGGGCAACCCGTAGTTGGGGAGTGATGTCCAGATGTCAGAAGGATAAACTACTTGTTGATAGAATTGCCTCGTTAAGATTTAGGGCTTGCCACCCAGCAACCCTTTCTGTGCAGAACCGTAAATTAATCAAAGAAAGCTTGTGTGTGGATTGGCCTCTTACACACTGGGTAAAAGGCAACACCCAGCTGTTTTGGGACAACAGTGGGAACATTGGGATAGTGCTGGTGTCGTGCTGGGGACCTGCAGCACAGAGTGCCTGGAACTAGCTTCAAATTTTTTTAAAAGAGTGGGCGATTTGGATCCAAAATTTTTTTTTGGCCAGACAGATAAAAGTACAGAGCTGGAAAAGAAATTTAAACTTCTTAGAGCTTTGATCACAGTTTTCGTTCAGGCTCAGGTCTAGCAGGTAAATTCTCTCCTAATTAGAAATATTATAATCAGCAGTGGCTGTATGTTTGTTATTTATTTCCTTTTAAAACTTTTTCCTCTTCCAAAAATCAAACAAGTTTGAGGTATTGTTTTGCTGTTCAAAGCCAAAGACTGGCTATCTTCCAAGTGTCAGTCTTCGTGCAGCAATTTATCAGCAGGCTGCCAGCTTTAGCATGGCAGCAGAAGATTACAAAAGAGCACAAAAGAATGAGAGAGTAAAGCAAATGTAAAGCTTGTGGAAATTTCAGTTCCCATCCCTATCTAGTGTGTAATGAAGCAAAATATCACATTAATTTATGTTTCAGCAACACAAATATAAATGCATTTTAAAATGGAAAATATTGAAAAAGTACATAGTAGCAAAGGATTTGCATGCTGGTGTTTGTAAATTGTAAATATGATCATATGATATAAAGAAATATTCTCAAGAAAGAAAAGTAAGTTGGCAGTTGGTAGAAGAATGGAGTCTACTTCCAGTCTTTTGAAGTAATGTCTAAATGTATTTCTATTGTTCCCCAGGAATGTCTTGGTGCTCTAAACTAGCCTTAATGCAGACGTAAAAATTTTTAAAAAATCTTTATGCATTAATAATAAACAAATATTTTTCATATTTTGGCTTAATTTTTCTAAAATGGTGAATGAGTTTGGTCTTGATCTGGTAGAGAGCCTTGTGTGCTGCACTGTTTTCAATGTATCAAGGAGAATTTTGTGGAGTACCCCCTTCAGTGTGGGAGAACAGCATGGCTGTTGGCTTCAGAGCAGAAAGGACTCTAATTGCCACCAAGAGCTGGAGATGGTGTGTTATGACAATAAAGCACAAAAAACCAGTAGGTCAATAGAAAGCCGAAGACTGACCTGCACTGTGGAGAAATAGAGTGGAAAAGAGTGTCTGTTAATACAGACACCTTTTCCCCTCCAATATGATTATTCATCTCTCTGAATCATGGTTCTTCCCTACAGAGATATCTATGACACTCCAGCCTAAATACTATCCCCTATGGGCTGAATTTTCCATTCTTTACAGGCAGGAAAGACAATACTAATTGAATTTGCTGTTGTCCTCTATTATTTTATTTTGCTGCTGGAAAATGTGCAGCACTGAAGATGAGAAATCGTAACTAATTCCACAAAGTTGGAGAGATTTCTCACTACCAGCCCTGAGGCATTTGAGGCATTTTATTTTTTAATTGTCATAAACTGACAAATATAGAAGATGGATCACAATGCAATACACACACACCCCTAATCTGAAAATGAAGTAAAAAATGAAATTATCTGTACCAAATATGGAAGGGAAGGTAGCAAGGCAGAACAACATAACATAGGTTTTGTGTCTGCATTTGTAAATTTGAAAAGAACGCTGAGGCAGTAACGACAAAAGAATGGCTTCTGATCAACAGTCCAGTATATCTATAATTACAATTAGATGTTTTAATTTAACTAAGAGTTAAGTAGCACTATTGATAATCCAGAAGTTCACCATTAATTAAAAAACCAATTCAAACGCATCACTCTTACAAATGTCTTGGGAGATCTATAAACTCTGGAAAGAAAAACAGAAATGGACACTATCCTTTTTATCAAAACCAGTAATTCCTACTGTGTCATATTCTTCATGCACAGGAAACAAATCTGAAATTTATAAAAGAATGAAAGGCTGAAAGTCTCACATCTCTTCTTACAGAGCAAAGTTAGTGGTAGAACCTCTTCCAGATTATTTATTCCACGTGTTGCCAGAGCACAGTGTTATAAAACCTAGGACAGACTGGTAAACTATGTGATTCTTAAGAAAGTGGAGTTTAAATGGTCTGACCTTCAACTTTTGGATTTGATTTTTGTCTGTTTCAAGTTCAAAGAATTTGGTGGCATAATTCAAACAAAGACATGTACATCTGAAATGAATACAAATTAGTAAAAGCAATTTTGTAAGAATCGAAGGCTTTATAAATTTCAGTTTCAGTTTTGCATTGAAGACTTTTAAAATATAGAATAATCTGAAAATTACTCAGAAATTATGGGAAATTTCAAAATTACTGGAATTTTGAAAGCAAAGTATTCTGCATGACTAAATCAATAATTATGTGCAAATGTGGACTGATTTAAAAATCAATTTTGTTTTTTAATTTAAAAATCAATTTTATTCTTCCTAAAGAAATCCTCTAAAATTTTTTGAACATTGCTGTAACATCTTAGGAAGTTAAGCCAGGTGATATGTGTGTATACTGTCTGAAATTGTTCTGTTCCCTCTTGGAAAACAAATTTTGAAACATTGGCAGGTATTTGGAACAAAGTCACACCCTTTTTTCTTTCTTTTTAGCAAACTCTATTTAGATATTCTCTATGCACTCTTCTGTTCTGTGCTGCATTTCACTACATCTTGATGTGTGAACTAAAGCACAGAAACGTGTTTTAAAAAAATCCTCCATCTGGAAAAAGGAAATAATGTATGAGACACCAAACAGACTGAGTTCTTTGGATAGGTTCCTGTTTTAGAGCAAATAATTGCATTAGGAGTTACAAAAATGATTATGTGATGAAGACAGCTGCAATGCTCTTCAAAAGCAGACAGCTCTGTAGGCTTTGGCAAACTGCAATTCTACATCAAGCTAATTAAGGCAAAGTGCATTTTTCCTCCCTATTTGGAAACACAGTAACAAAATTCTAACTTCATGCTTTCTATTTACCTGTTGTTATTTCATTTACAGGAGCTCCCAGACTCTCTGAAAGAACAGATCTATCTGAAAGAATGGCATGTGTACAACACATTGATACAAACCATTCCAGCCTACATTGCACTATTTCAAGATCTGAGAGTACTGGAATTGTCAAAAAATCAAATCAACCATCTTCCAGCAGAGATTGGTGAGTTGGTCCAAGATATTCAGGTATTTGTACTCATGCCATTTAACTGTATTGCTGGGAAATGAGCATCCATGGATATTCTTGTTAATTTACTGATAATTGTGTTCCTTGATTACACTGAACAGTCCCCACTACATTTTTATGTTCTCTGGCTTTAATGATACTTGCCAAATTGTATTGAAAACCATGGATAGAGTATGGATCAAACATGGGAAAGAGCACATTCTTGTTATCTGATTATAAAGCAGTTATTGCTTCTATTCAAGTAGATGGAGAGTTGCTTCTGGGAACAGGTGGTGTTTTATATTCCTTACAGGTTAAGAAAAATAGAAATATTACACTATTTTAAGCCTCAAACAAGGTGGATTGAAACATAAGATTGTGGGAAAAGGAACCAAAAATACAATCCTGCAAAAAATATACATTTTAATTTTTTTAAGTGTTCAGTAATGACCATAATTTAATAAAGAGGTATACCATAGAGTAATTGATTCATAGAATAATTTGGATTGGAAGAGACCTTAAAAGTCATCTAGTTCCAACCCCACTGCTGTGGGCAGGGACACCTTTCATTAGACCGGGTTGGTCAGAGCCACTTCCAACCCAGCCTTGAATGTTTCCAGGGATAATGTTTCCACCACTTTTCTGGTCAACCTGTGCCAGTGCCTCAACACACTTATGGTGAAGAATTTCTTCCTAATAGCTAATCTAAATCTACCCAACCTGATGTTACAAGTTTTAGAAAAACGAATTCTTAATGCGTAAATACTTTGGCGCTTGCCATTTTAAGCTACATAACAATAATTTTAATGCTTGCCTCTCCTGTATTTTTTGATCTTACAATAGAAAAGCTTGTTTGACCAATTGTATTGGTATTGAGAGGGATTTACTGCTCTTACAAGAAAAAATATAGCTGTAACAGGTGGCATCTTTGAGAGCAGAAGAAACTGGGCCCATTGTGGGTTCACCAGTGTCCAGCTCATGCACTTATGTACTAATACCTCAGCCTTTGATTTTAAATGCAGTAGTCCTAAGCTTTCCCATGAGTGCCATTCCTTATGTACACTAAGAGATAACAGCTTAAAGAGTAAAACATTCACCTTCTTTGGTATCACAGTTCTAACTAAGAGAAACAGGTAGATGGAGAGTGTCCTGAAACACAGAAATCTGAGCTAGAACTTTCTACTCTTTTAGTATTCTATTAGTCAAGTAACAGTCATGCTTTTGATTTACTTACTAGCACTATATTTTAGAAAGAAAACTTTACATAGACATTGAGATATATTTTATAGTTTCAGCCTGGCATCTGAACACACTAACAGATCATAAACAAGACACAAGCAGGAGATAATGGACATAAAATGAACACTAACTGTTTTATCAGCACTTTGACTGCAGAACTCAGATATGTCACTGAGTTTAATGGACAAAGACCTTATAAGACATGGTTTGGAAGAAAGGGGATATAGAATGGAAGAAAGGGGAAAGGCTATTAGTTTCCTGCCGGAGGCTAACCTAAACCATTAAACAGAGGGTTTTGAGGGGTTGCTTAACAATTTTGCCAGGTAGAGGCTGAAAAATTTTTCTTTATTCTCATAATATTATATGCTGTTAATGAAAATGATCTCTAAGAAAAAAATATTATTAATACTATTAAGATCTGCTTCCACAATAAAAGCACGAACACAGATCTCAGAATCACAGAATTGTTAAGATTGGAAATGGCCTCTAAGATCATTGAGGCCAACCATAAACCTATCCCCACAGTATTCACCTCTAAACCATGTCCCTAAGTGACACATGCACACATATCTTTTAGCATTTTCAAGGATGGTAATTCTACCTGTTACTTGGATGGCCTGTTCCAACGCCTGGCCGACCTTTCGGTGAAGAATTTTTTCTTTAGTATCCAATCTAGACCTCCTCTTGTGCAACTTAATCTCATTTTATCTCATCCTGTCACTTCTCCCACTTTTCACGTGGGAAAAGAGACTGACTCTTACCTTGCTACACCCTCCTTTCAGGCAGTTGTAGAGACCAATAAGGTCACCTTCCTTTTCTCCAGAGTCAACAACACCAGCTCCCTCAGCTGCTGCTCATAAAATTTGTGATGCAGACCCTTCCCTGTCTCTGCTGCCCTTCTCTGGACACCCTGCAGCACATTAGTGTCTGAGGCTGTCATGGATTAGAAATCGTATTCCCCAATTTCATGTTCCCCTGCCCTGCTCCTTTCAGTGATGTGGAGAGGAAAAATTGAGGCACAAAGGTAAAGACCATTGATTGAGATAAGAACAATTTACTAGAAACAGGTAGAACATCAGTTACAAAGCAACAAAAGTAAAGCAGTGATACCCAGCCACACTTACTTGACCAGAAGGGACCCCCTCACTCCTGAAAAATGCAAATGCTGGGGGGTGGTATAGAGTAACCTCTGGGTATCAGAAATGCCCTCTCCTGGCTGCTGCAAAATTTAGCTCTGTCCTGGACAAAACCAGGACAGGGGCCCAGAATCGAACACAGGATTTGAGGTGTGATCTCACCAGTGCTGAGTATAGCAGGACAGTAATTTCCCTGGTCCTGCTGGCCACACTATTTTTGATACAGGCCAGGATGTCTTTGGCCTTCTTGGCCACCTGGGCACACTGCCGGATCATGTTTGACTGGCTTTCAAGCAGCACTCCCAGGTCCTTTTCTGCCAGGCAGCTTTCCTGCTCCTTTTCCCCAAGCCTGTAGCACTGTGTGGGGCTGTTGTGACCCAATGACAGGACCTGGCTCTTTGTGTTATTGAACTTCATAAAATTGCCCTTGGCCCATTGATCCAGCCGGTTCAGATCACTCTGAACACCTTTCCTACCCTCTAGTAGACCAATCCTCCCACCCAGCTTAGTGTTGTTTGCAAAGTGACTAAAGGGACACTTGATCTCCACATCCAGATCCACGGTAAAGACTCGTGGCTGGCCCCAACACTGAGCCCTGGGGAACACCACGAATGACCAGGGGAAAAGTAGATTGTTCTGTTAGAGGGTAATGTAGAGCCTGTATCAGACCTTTTTTTGGAAACAAGGAAAAAAGTCTCAGTGTTTCTAGTAGCAATCACCGTTCTTTCAATTGTGTTAAAATTATGGGATTTCTGCTCATCAGTAGCTTTTATTTTATTCTCATTTATTCACTTTCCCTCTAATATGTTTATTCCACTGGCTTATACCCATGATTTCTTTCTTTCAATGTTTTTGTTGCTTTTTTTTAATGTAAATGTTTGCCTGGAAGGGCCAGAGAATGTTAGAAAATGCTTTGTTGTAGGGCTTCCCTCAGACACTGTGTTGTAGCACTCACCATCCTCTTCTTACCGGTGAACTTTTGTTCAGAAATTCTATTTTTCAAGACTCATTAAATCTAAGCTCTCCTCTGTGGAAATATAGATTTGAACATTAGACACTGCATAACCAAATTAACAAATTTGCTAAGCCATAGTTACTACTTACACATACACACACACACATATATATATATGTATAACATACACACACATATATAATTTACATATAATTCTACACCACAGTAGTAATTCTAGCTTATCCAGAAAATGATACAAAATCACCGATGTAGTCTGAACAGAAATAATACAAAAAGCCACTCCAGGACTTTGTAACTGAACTGTTCAGCACTTTTTTGCCAGAATTTCCTGATGTTTTTCAGTCTTACTGAATGTTGTGTGTTGATAGGCCACCTATTAGTAAGGAAGTGGAACTGCCCTTTCTGTTATGGCATAAAATATGGAGGAGCTTTGTCTCAATTCGTGTAATGCTCTCTTTGTTTACATGTAAGGGGACATGCTTGCAAATAGCTTTGCTTTTATTTCACGTACTATATACGCATACAGAGATGGACATTAATGTGTATTGGAAATGTTAATTGTTTTCATAAGACAATATTATGAAAAGTCTTGGATATTTTTAAGCTTTTGAATACTGCTTCTAAATACTTTAAGTATACTTATATATAAGACATCTTATCTACTAAATTTTCACAAGGAAAATTATCGATGTAAGTTTGATTTGGGAGCTCTAAGCAAAGAGTGAGGACTGAGTGTTAAATCAGAGGGCAAGATGTCTGGAAAGGTTAAGTGCTAAGGTATTCATCATTTTTTCTTCTGCTTACAAAACAATAATAACTAGGTAAATACCACAGCTAAAATGTACTTGAGAGTAAGGACAGATAGTTGGTGTTGGCAGTGTCATGCATCTTGTTGAGTCCTTAATCTTCAGACAGAATCGAAGTCCAGTTTAGATCAACAAATCATCTGGCAGAGCATAAACCTGGTGAACCACATTATGACAAGTTTTGATTCTCACAGGAGGTAAAGGTATGAGAGAACATGAAGTGATAAGAATATTTTCAACGAAAAAAGTCATTGCTGCAGCAGAATTTTCTGGACTTTTGGAATATTGAAGTTCATATTCCAATTTTACTACATTTAGAAGATAATGCTTCACTCTGAATCAGAGAGAAGAAAGAGATTAATCCATTATCAGATATTTCAAATCACATTTTTATAATCACATATGTACATGAACAAGAAAAAATTTGTAACAGAAGATGGTTGAGAATACTTTTGATTTGATACTTTTTGTGTAATAACAAATCTTTTAATGGGAATCATGTTAAAAAAACCACCAGAAAACTGCAGAATGGAGTTGTCTGTCTTAAAGTGGCTTGTCTAGGAATAACAGCAGAAAAAAGTCATGAATGGGGTGTAGCTAGGGGATTTTCTTTGTCTTCTGAGTGAAATTACAGCTCTGGCTTTGACTATATGGCTGCAGTGTGGTTGCTGCATATAAGGTAGTGCTAGTACATTAGTAATTGCTATAACTGAAACCATCCAACAACATATTCTCATATTTACATAGAAAGTAATGAACTGAAGTTTCATATCATCCCAAAGCCTTTGCATTGTGATGGAACTGTAAGATTATATGGAGATTTTTTTGTCCCACAAATTATCCATTATATTTCTCAAAGAGCTGTTAATAAAATATTTGCACTTTGTCCTCTCACATATTTGATTTTCCAAATATTCAGGATTAAAATTAACTACTTTTGAGAGATACTTTAGTAAGAAATCACAGGGAATTTTTGTCTCTTTTCCACTGCGCAGTATAAAATTTCATTTGTGCATATCATTAATCTAATTTTCTAGAACTCAGAGGGGAAAACTATTAGTAATAGAGTTTTAAGTTACTTTTAGATACCTAAAATAGCTTTTTCTATTAATAAGATTCCCAGTGTGTTTTGTGAGTTTCCAAGATAAAAATATATATTCTCAGTTTAAATGCCTGTTCTGAGGAACTGCGAAATCATCTATTACCTTTGTAATTTATTCAATATTCAGTGCTATTTATCCAACAGCTCAGTCTTGTATGAAACTGAGGAAAATTTTGTTTATATATCCCTTTTGAAGCGGCAGTATTAAAGACTCGTGTTGCAAGTGGACTGTGTTTATGAGGATATTTTTGACTCTCTTTTCCATGACACCCTCTCTTCTCATGCTTCCTGAATGGATGGAATTGAGGGCAGGGACTGGGGGAGTTAAGTAACCTGCAACTTAAGCGAAGATCAGGTTCATGATCACCTGAGGAACCTGGATATAGGTGTGTCTATGGGAACTGATGAGATGCATCCCAGAGGCTTCAGAGAACTGCCTGATGTAGCTGCCAAGCCACTCTGACATTTGAAAAGTCATGCCAGTCAGGTAAATTCCCAAGTGACTGAAAGATGGGAAGCATTGTGCCCATTTTAGAAGAAGGTAGAAAGGAGGACCTTGGGATCTGCTGACCTCTCAGCAGTCCCTGGGAAAATCATGGAAGAGATCCTCCTGAAAGCTATGTTAAGGCACATAGAGACCAGGAGAGTGGTTTGAGAAAACCAGCATGGCTTCACTAAGGAAAAGTTCTTCCTGATCCACTTGTTTGCCTTCTAGAGCAGAGTGACTTTATCCACAGACAGGAGAAGGGCTAACCTCTTATCTGTCTGGACTTTGGTAAGGCCTTTGACATGATCTACCACAACATCCTTTTCTTTAAGGTGCAGAGATGTGGATGCGGTACGTGGACTGTTCAGCAGATGAAGAATTGGCTGGATGGTCTCATCCAGAGTGTACTAGTCAGGAACTCAGCATCTGGATGGACATTTGTGAGAAGTGGTGGCCCTTGGGAGCCTGTACTGGAAACAGAGTTATTCAGTGTCTTTATCAATGATTTAAGCAGTGGGTTTGAGTGCACCCTCAGCAAATTTGCACACAACACCTAGCTGAGTGGTGCGGTTGACCTGTTTGAAGGATAGGTTAACCTGCCTGTCATACAGAGGGACCTGGACAAGCTCAGGAACTGGGCTCATGTGAATCTTATGAGGTTTAACAAGACCAAGTACAGGGTGCTGGTTTTGGATTGAGGCACACTCTGGTATCGGCACATGCTGGGAGATGACTGGATGGATAACAGCCCTGCTGAGAAGGGCTTGGTGGGTGAGAGGCTGGACATGACCCAGCCATGTGCACTCACAGCCCAGAAGGCCAGTTGTATCCTGGGCTGCATCCAAAGCAGCGTGGGCAGCAGGGCCAGGGACACGATTCTGCTCCTCTACTCCGCTCTGGTGAGACCCCACCTGGAACACTGCATCCAGCTCTGCGATCCCCAGCACAGGAAGGACATGGACTTTTTGGCGTGGTATCAGAGGAGAGACAAAGGATGATTAGAGGGATGTAGCACTTCTTCTATGATGGCAGACTGGGAGAAATGGAATTGTTCAGCCTGTAGGAAAGAAGGCTCTGCAGTGACCTGACTGTGGCCTTTCAGTACCTGAAGGAGGCCTATAAAAAAGCTTGGTAGGAAGAGTTTACAAGGGATGTAATAAGAGGACAAAGCGTAATGGCCATAAAATTAAGGAGGGTAGGTTTAATTTAGAGATTAGATATTCTTTACCGTGAAGGTGGTGAGGCAATTAACCAGGTTGCTCAGATAAGCTGTGGATGACCCATCCTTGGAACTGTTCAAGGCCAGATTGGATGGGGTTTTGAGAACCCTGGTCTAGTGAAAACTGACCTTGCTCATGGCAGTGGGGCTGGAACTAGATGATCTTTAAGGCCCCTTCTAACCCAAGCCATTCCATAATTCAATGATTCTATGATTGCAGATTAATGTAAAAAGTTGTCTAGTGTTTTACTCCAGTTTGCACAAGTGGATCTACATTTGCATTGAAAGGGATCCTTAGATAATAAAGGCATTCTGTAACCTCATCTATATTTTGTCTCTGACACCTTGTTAGGATCACTAAGGATTTCATTTTGGCTTTTACTGCCTCTCCATAGAAAATGCAGAGATATTAGCTGTTTAATTCCAGACTTCGCATATTTTATAGAAATGAAAATTCAGTGGCATTAAGCATAGTTAAGAGCAGTATTGTAGCAGCAATGATTTTACTATTACTACTTTTAATTCAGAAGTTGTGCTTAAATATTATTTGAATGCATAACATGTGTGGGAATCAAATCCTGCTCTACATTTGTGAAGTCATGGAAGGGATGTCACCTCCTCCCTCTCCTCCTAAAGCTGCCTCAATGGCTGTATTACATGCTCATTAAGCCTGATGTTGACTGGGCAGCGTACCAAAGACAGTGGAGAACTTCTGCACTAAGAAGACATAAATAGGCCCCTAGATGCAGATTTCAGGGTTGTGAAAGTCATACATACTGCCTCGCCACCCTTCTTATTCCCCCTTCTCCAAATGACAATGTCTGTGGTATTTGAGGTCTGTTTTGGGATTCATCCAGCCACAGTTGTGTGCTCCTTCAGTTGAGACACAGGATTTGAGAATCTTTAGTTCTCATGGATGTTTTTTATAGTCACATGTTTGTTCTCTCTCTCTGACAAAGTTAGCCTAGCAGATCTCACTCTGTAGTCTGGTTTACCATTCCAGCAGCTCATATAGCCTAACTCTATCCTTATCTACACTGTTCGTTGTAAAAATTTGAAACAGTTACTTTGAGGAAGGAGTAATTACAGATGTGCTGCTGAATGGAGACCAGGTTGAAATAAAAATTTATACAGGAAAAGCAAATTGTTCCAAACTCATTTAGTTTCTATCTTTCGAGAAGATAGTTGAGCTTCAAGTAGTAGATCTTGTCTACCTGGTATTCCATAATGCATTTGATACAGAGAACTATGGAAAATGAATGTTTGACTCTAACAGAATGGACTTTGATGCCACAATTTTAAAAATGAGCAAAAGACTTGTTAAACCAAAATGTGTTTATTTGGAAAGAGAAGGTGTTGGTCATGAAGAAGGTCATTTGTGGATTTTCTCAAGGACCAGGCTTCATTACTCAGTAATTTTCAGGAATGAGGTTACTGAAATCTTCTGACACAGTTTGTCTGTGTGTTGTCACTGCAAAACAGGTGGAAATATGGTAAGGCTGATGAGTAGATAGGCTTCTGAAAAAATACAGAGATTAAATTCACAGTTGCAGAGCTCAAGATCATGTATTCAGTTTTTGTGCAGCATGTCAGAGATCATTAAATGCAAAAAATTGAAGAAATGAAATTTCAAATCTAACAGTCACAGGAGGACTATCCAGTAATTTTAGATGAGAACAGATGCAAAATAAGTCTATTAGGATCATATAAAGAGGGGAATTTTTATTTTGTCAGCAGAGACTAGAAAAAATGGCTTATCCAGGTTAGTAAAATAAGTTCTGAGATGTCTGTTACCTATGAAAACATCAGAAGTAAACACTAGGGAAGGAAAAGACCTATTTAAAGATGAAATAGACAAAAGAATTAATGACTCTAAAACTTCTAAAAATAAATTTAGGCTAGCAATCTGAAGACCATTCCAAATAAAGAAAATTATAGAACTCAGTAACTATGTTCTTCCATAACAGCAGCAGATGTAAAAAATAAACTACTTTTAAAATGGAATGTGGTAAATAAGAAAAATATGATTATGTGGTCATGTAAGGATTTTATCCAGGAGGTCGTGGTTAGTCTTATATATGTCATATTGCCCTAGAGGGCGTGCTAATGCTTAACTACTGCTCATTTGTCAGGTGGCATAACTTCATCCACTGAAGAGCTCAGAGGTGAAAAATAGCCCCCATAGAATTCTAAGGCATTGCTCCCTGCAGGAAGATCTTGGCAAGCTTCATTCCACTCATCTATGTTGTCTCGAGTTTGTTATGGAAATTAAATTCTGTTGCATGACTCATGGCTTTTCCCAATAATTTTCATAATCTTAGTCACAGCAATTATTGTAAATTGACTGTAGAATCTGTAGTGCCCTTCTGTCATGTTAGAGAGAGATTATACATCACAAGAAAAAATGTGATTAATTTTCTACTTATCTTTTTTCTCATACCTGCAAACCATACTGGAGGCATTGACGTACATGTTAGGTGCTGTGAAAGTCAGACAGTGAAGCTGTGCTTCAGTCCATCACACTAACCCGAATGCTGCTACATTTTTGTGATTTCTTTTTCATAAGTGGTTCTGCTCCACTACTCTAATGCATCAGAGATGACCACCAGAACAGAGTTAGACAAGGTGGTGACTAGCATGTTGGTAACACTAGATGCTTTGCCTAGTAGTCCGTTAGCAGTTAGTTCTCCACTACTAATGGAACTGAGAGGTAGAAATTTCAGTGACTGAAAAATTAGCAACTACATAGGCAGCTAAGCCTCATATAGTTTGCTCAGTCACCCACAGCCCAGTCTCCCACAGCAGGGTGGGGAGAGAAAGGGAAAGGCAAAAGTGAGAAAACTTATGCATCAGGATAAAGAGAGTTTACTAAGTGAAGAAGATGTAAACAAACCAGTGATGCAAAAGCACTCACTCACCACAAATTCATCCACATGCAGTCCATAAGCAATAGGGAAAACTCATTCCCATTCCTCCCCTGTCTCCAGCTTTACTGCTGAAAGTGACATATGCTGTAGCATATTCCTTTGGTCAATTTGGACCCAATGTCTCAGACCTGTCCCCTCTCAGCCTCTCGCCCACTCCTAGGTGACTCACTGAGGCAGCAGAATTAGAAACAAAAGACAATTTTTTGCTGTGTTAGCACTGTTCAGTTATTACCATTGTTTGGTCACAAATCCAAAACATAGCAACATATGAGTTGCTATAAGAAACACTGACTCCATTCCAGGTATAATCAGTACAATATTCCAGTCCTAAAAGCGCAGGCAAAACATTCCAGGGCTATTGAATAAACGGTTCTTTTTTAATTCCAATGGGATTTGCTCTCCTTTACAAAAAGATTAATGGTTGAGGAAGTAAATAGTGATTTTCTGATCCTCTAGTTTTAAGGCATTTCTATTTCAGTGATTATTTTGTTGCAATGAACTGGTAAATTAGTGGTTGTGACACTTAACCTGTGATATAATATCTTCATCTACATTATGATACTAAACCTGGTGAGGCTTCTTGATCAGTAGACTAAACTTCTATAATTTTTAGGTGCTTAAAAATATGGAAATAAAGTAGTTCATACACTGACGCCATTAAATGAGTTATAATACACCAACACCCCTTGTCAGATAGTAGCATACTGGCAAAACAATGCCTGTTGTTGTCCTACAGAAAATTTTTCTTCTGCTATTTTAACTAAACCAGCAGCTTACAGCAAAGCAAAACAAGCTCTCCATCCTAAAAGGACGGCTGAATTTTGAAATACACCTCTGTTTCTGTTTCTGGTAGAGTTAAACTGGAAGGAAGCCAGGTGGAAGAGCCTATATTTTTCTTTGTTGTAACCTGAAGAGATTATTATAACAGAGTCCTCAAAATACATGCCTTGTCTTCCACATGTGAGATGATTTGCGTGGTCCAGTCATCATTTGAAGACAATGTTGTGTCCAAGGGAAACTATGAGGGTTATGTAAAATGCTGTGTGATCTGGTGACTGCTAGTGTTGGGCATCAAACTGCATGCCTCTGGCTCTGACAACAGCAATTTCTCAGGGAAAAAATGTAGGACTTTCAACTACCCATGCTTCTTCTCTGTCCTTTTCTGTAGAAGCACCTAATAGTCTCTGGTAAGGATTTCCACAGATTGCAAAAGGTGAGAACTCTAAGCAGACATTTGCTTTGGAAGAAGTTTGACTAAGTGTTAATGTCCTAAGGATAAGATCACCATTATGACACTGGCTTGAGGACTTCTTGTACTCTCCAATGTTAACCAAATCTAATGAAACACCAGATTCTTTTTAAAAAACTGATTATAAATGGAAGACTGCCTGTTGTGATTTAGGAATGGTAACCCCCAATTCAGCATCCCCCCGAGATTCTTCAAGCCAATCACCACTCCCTCTTGCTTCCTGGCTTTCCCCTTCTCCTCTCCCTGCAGCAGTCTGGAGAGGAGAATTGGAGGAACAAAAGGCAAAGATTACAGATTGAGAGAAGAAAAATTTACTTGAAACAGCAATAAGTTAATAAAATAAACAGTAACTACCACAATAATAATGACAGAGGTTACAAGAAAAGAAGAAATTCACACAGGAAAAAACCCTGATAAATAGAAAATTAATAAATCAGATGGCTCCTTCTGCCATGGTTACTTGACTGAACCAGAATCCCTTCTTCCTGGAAGAAAGTCTCTTTCTCTCACTCTTGACAATGATGTGAGATGGTATAGAATAATCTCTGGGTCCTGGCCATGCCATTTATCAGCTACTGGAAAAATAAGCCATCTCCTGGCCAGACCTGAGACTCTGGTATAAGTTTTTGATTGCTGTACATCTTGTCTTGGTTTAGAAATATCTACTGTGCTTCGAGACCCTGTTGACAATGATACTATTCTCTCGCAACTTCCAGCTTCTGAATTGCATTTATGTTTCTTGCTTCTACATTTCCTTCTGAATGCTGTACTCTGTCACTGGGTAGAGGGGAATACCACAGGAATACAAATGAGTAGAGGGGAATACTGTAGATGATAACAAGCTGAGTATATACAGTTGATATCCTTACAGGAAGGGTTGCCATCCAAGACCACCTTGACAAGCTTGAGAGGTGGGTTCATGTGAACTTCATGGAAGCCAACAAGAGAAAGCACAAGATCCTGCACATGTGCTGGGACAATTTCCAATATCATTGCAGACTGGGGGGTGAATGGATTGAGGACAGCCCCACAGAGAAGGACTTGAGAATGCTGGTGAATGAGAATTGGATATGACCTGGCAATGCTCGTTTGCAGCCCAGAAAGCCAACAGTATCCTGAGCTGCATCAAATGAAATGTGACCAGTAGGTTGCAGGGAGGGTGTCACTGTGAGACTCCACCTGGAATACTTCATCCCGTCCTGGGGCCTCCAGCACAAGAAAGACATGAGCCTATTGGAATGGCTTCAGTGAAGGGCTGTGAAGATTGTCAGAGCCTGGAACACTTCTGTGAAGGAAAGCTGACACAGCTGGGAATGTTTAGTCTTGAGAAGAGAAGGTTCCATTGGCACTTTATTGCCATCTTTCAACATATAAGGTGGACTTATGAGAAAGGTAGGGGGAGACTTTTTACCAGTGCCTGTGCTGGCAGGACAAGAGGCAATGGCTTTAAACAGAAAGAGAGTAAGTGTAGATTGGACATAAGAAATTTTTGATGATGAAGGCGATGTGGCTTTGGAAGAGTATGCCTGGAGAAATTGTGCATGACTCATCATGGGAAGTATTCAGTCAGATTGGACAGGGCTTCAGACTAGATGATTTTTGAAGGTACCTTCCAACTGAAACCATTTGTGATTCTGTAATTCTGTGATCATTCACGCAATACAACAGGGCTTTCCATAAAATGTTCTCATTTTGTTATATATTTAATGATTCCTTTGCTAACACATCAGCTGTTTGATATATTCAAATTCCTTCCTTCCAATATCACAGTGTTACTTGCTTTTTTTTCAGGATATTGCATTTTAATGATGTTTCTAACCCGCCTTTTGATGACAATTATGTAATGTTATAATTTGAAGAAACAAAATATTTTGTTACTAAATGTAGCCTAGAATATTATAATCATCTTTAAATTAAGCTAGTAGATATAATAAATCACAATAAAGAAAATAATGAGACACATATACACATCCATTATCTTTTATAATCAAAAATATGCAATGTAGGATACTAAAGACAGAATTCTTGATGTAATAAGTTTAGTAGGACTGATTGTTCCCAATGAGCAGGTTGTATAAAAGTTTGCTAAGATGTGTTTCCATTGGCAGGCAAATTTTCTACAGTGGCCAAACCGAAAGCCAACTTCTCTAGTTTCAGCTGAGGTCAAGAGATATCTTATTGTTGGAAGAAAAAAGATATTTGAAGGTCTTTTCTGTCTCCTTTCAAACTCTCCCTAAAAACATTACTGATTAATAGGCATTATTGCCCCTCAAAATGTTAGTGATCACTTCAGAAAATAGTTATTAATCTTACTCATCACCACAATAAGGAGCTTTTTCTTTGCTTAACTGAGTATACCTTTTATTTTTGCTGTATCCTTTTTTTTTTTTTTTTAAGTACACTGATTTGAATTGTCTTACCCTCACAGGCTGCTTAAAAAACCTCAGAGTGCTCAATGTGAGTTTCAATAATTTGAAGTCAGTTCCTCCAGAACTGGGTGATTGTGAGAATCTAGAAAAACTGGATTTGTCTGGAAATATGGAAATAACAGAGCTCCCATTTGAAGTAAGATAACAATCTATGTTTGTTTTAATCTTTTTTATTTGGCTTGAAATGTATTTTATCACAGTGTTCAAATATTTTCTTAACAGATTAAATCACATTCCTTGCAATTTTAAACAGTAATGTTTTAGTAGTAATATCATTGAAAATGCCTTAGAAGCAGTTAAATAGGGCCAAGATACTTTGTTTTGGTTTTCAAGTGATTAAATTTTACTTGTATATATTCTGATATATGAAGTAGGACATGATCCTAAATGGAATTTGGCTGTGGTAATAAGAAGAAAGCTGAAAATAGCTATTTTCTGTAAAAATGAAGTGCATCTTGATAGTCAGATTCACATACACGCTTTCTTTGTTCCCAGCATCTGTTTTCCTTTAAAAACTGTATGGAGAGTTCTATAAACAGCACTGCATTATGCTATGAGCACAAATATCTCTCTGAAAAGGATATTACATGTGAGGAATGGCATGAATGTATAACAGACTGAGAAAAGAACTCCCAGGCATGTACCAACATTATTTTTTTTTCTGTTGGCTGCATAACTGCTCTCTGCCACAGCTGCTCTGAGACTTATTGTCAGGGAGAAATAAAATCATTGGCTGGTACCTAACCACAATATTAGCTGTCATCTGTATTTCTCAGGTTCTTAATATCCTGATTTCTGGGGGGTGAGTGGAGAGATCTTTAGGGGAAAGTGTCAGGCTTTTCTTTACTGATTCCTATCTTTTCTCTAAACATCTGCTACTGGTGATTCACAGGGGGTGTTGGAGCGGATTAAACTTATGTGAGATCTGACGTAGCCCTGCTTATGTTCTTTTCTGAGGAAAGTAATAGTAATTAATTTTCTCCTCTGACTTTTCATAGTAAAGTACTTTATCTGAAAAGAACTGCTAAAATACTGTGTGAACGAAACAGAAACAAAGAGTGAACCTTTCCATCGTAAGAGGATATGGCAAGGAAATGCTAGCAATAGAATAAGCAGTGCAGGTCTCCTATCTCCTTCCTCTTCTCCTTTGGATAGCAAAACCAGGGAACAAAACGGATAGAATTTAACTGGTAAAAGGGAATCATAATGGAATAAAAAAATCATATGTCCTGAATAAGCAAAGGAATTAAATAAAATTGTCTTAGAATAGTCAGTATACTCAAACCTGTGGATGGTAAATTTACCCCCAGTCAATGGTATTTTAAAATCACTGAGTATTTTCCCAGTTGCTTTCAGAGATCTTGTAGTGCAAAGTTTTCCCCATGTTTATGCATTATGGATAGCCTTTGCATGTAAACCTACCTGTGCATGTAAGTCTTTGCAGGGCTGAGTCCTGAGGGACTGGCATTTCTTTTGGAGAGCTCAGAAATATTGTTCACTTCTGAAAGTCTCCTATTCAATGAGATTGAAAGCCACAAAACTGAGTGTAAGTTACTGGCTAATGGTTCACTTAAAACCTACGGAAAAAAATTTGAGTTGTGCAAATAACTTTATATAACAGCAAAAACTGCAAGCAATGTCATGTTAGTATGGTGTATATAGGGTCAAGAAGAAAAATATTGGCATTATCTGTTGTGTTTCTCTGGAGGCTGAAACTCAATTTATACTTGCAGTGATCTGGGAGGTAGGCTACACAAGCTCTTCTGATTTAGATTATAAACTTAGTTTCCCAGAAACAACATTTCAAGGGCAGTTTTGGAAGCTGAACATACAATTAAAGGAACACTTTTGTCGAATGATGTGAAATGCTGCAAAGTGTTTGGCCTTTGGCATACTCAGTATGGGTCATGTTGTTCAGAACAATTGCATCAGTATCCTTGCTAACATAATAGGTGTCTGATGTTGACTCTCAGACAAGTAGTTATAGTGATCGGCAGGTAACTATTTCATGAATTAAAATATTGAATTAGTCTGAACAGCCTAGAAAGGGAAAACAGAAAAACAGTGCTGGGCTAGCTTTGGATAACAGCCAAATGCCTCCCTGTCTGCTCATTCACCCCCTTCTTCAGCACGAGAATGGGAGAACACAGTTTGAGAAATCCCATAGTTCAAGATAAAAGACAGGGAGATTGCTTCTCATTTACTTTTCTAGGCAAAACAGACTGTACTTTGTGAAGATTAATTTAATATTTTTCAAGATATATTTCAGTAGTAAGAAACAAGGACACTAAAAATCTGTCCTCCCCTCTCTCCCAAGGTCAATTTCATTTCAGATTCCTCTTCCATCCCTGAGCAGTGCAGGGAGGCAAGGGAAGTTACAGCAAGTACACAGTGGTTTATAGCTGATTCTCCTTCCTCACACTTTTTTTCTGCCCTTTTGTGGGGTACCCAAGGGCTGAGCTTTTCCCAAGAATATCCACCTGCAGCAGCATGAGTCTTCCATGAGCAGTAGTGTGGAGATCTACTCCACCATGCAGCACCTTCTCCTCCTCCTGCTCTGAGTCGACATTCCCTCTGTTCTTTCTCACTCTTTTTATTTTCCCCCTTTCTCTGGTTGATTTTTTTCCTCTTTCTTAAATCAGTTTTTAGAGTGGCACCACACACTTCACTGAGGAGCTTTTCTGTGTCCTGTGCTTGGTCCACTGAAGCCATTTGGAATTGTTGGTATCTATTTGGGGCAGCCCCTGGTGTCTTCCTGCAGAGTGTCTTCCCCTGAACTCCCCACGCTGCCAACACCTTGTCATGGACAAGCAATACAAGCACTTATGACCACAAGTTAGGTTACATCACTCATTGTCTAATACAATTGTTGCTAACATGCATTAATCCAGTGAAATGCTCATTTGGGTTGGTCACGTCTCTAATGTGGAGTCAGTACTGGGAACTGGAGATTATAAACAAGCAAATATCTGCAAACTCTGTTTTCGTAGGAGAATGACTTTCCTTTACAACTTTAGGAAGAAAGATAAAACTTGGCAACTAATAGAAAAAATAACATAGAGTGTTGATAAAAATATTTCCTATTTATCCTCTGTTAGGAAGTTAAATTTTTATTTGACTTTCAAATCCTTAGCACTTTCTTCTGGAAAGTTTAAAGAAGTGTGCAAGAACAGCATCAGCATTCTTCAGTGCAAAACTTAGTAAAAAGTAATAAAAGCAAACTGCAGCCCAATAGAAATTATTAAAGTCTAATTTTGTCTTGGTTTTTTGCATAGAGTAATGGCCAGAGATACACCCTGTTCGAAATCATAACATTTTTCTTGTCCAAATGCACTTCATGGAGTAGCTGTATCAGCCTATTAGGAATGTGTATGTCCAAGTGCCTGGACTTTTCCAGTATTTTTATTTGGGTATGTTTTTGAACTGTTCCTTGAGGGACATGCCTTGTGCCATAGCATCAGAAGGAAAGCACACTGCTCACCTGTCTGTTCATTTCTAGCAAAAAGCTGTTTCTCTCTTTGAAAGGCCACTTTCAGCACTCTGTAAGTCATCTCACTAAATCTTAAAATGAGGTAATCTGATGCTACATGAAAAAGAATTGAAGATGTGTGGTCTCATATTTTACTTTCTCAAGGTTTAGGACTTCATACCATTCCATATTATGTGCAAGGAAGAGCAATCTGTTTCAATGTCTAGTTTTCAATTTTTAAAAATATATTCCACTATTGGATGTCTAACAATTTTAGATATTAAAAAGTTACAGTTAACATCAATATTTGATTAGCATAAATTGAAAGTAAAATTTGGCAGAGAATGTTTATGGATCTGCAGTGGAGTTCAAATCTATATTAGCCACATCTGCAAATTAATAATATCTTCCTCTGTACATGAGTGAAAATATAAATTGAAATAAAATATAAATGTACATATAAGAAAAGGCAACCTACATGACATTACATTTATGTAGTCAGTTTGTAACAAATACTTCTAGACCTCAGTAGCAGAGTTTAGCAGAGGAAGGTACACTGTGAGGCTTAGGGCACAATCCTCCCTGATATGGCACATATCTCATAAGACTCTTAGGTGGAGAGGACTTTGTTCTTCTAGCTAAGATGCTCAGGAGAGGCATGCCCTGTACCTTATCCAGTCCCTCGCTTACCATAGTGTGATTATACTGAATGCTATATATTACTGGTTACAGGGAGAAGGAGCTGGATGGATTTATTTCCAAACTTGTATATTTTGCATATGAATTTAAGAATTAGTATGATGCTGATTTGTATTTTAACTGTTGGATAGAGCTCCTCTCACTATCATCATCATTCAGGTTATGCAATATATTTATTCTTCCAGGAAAAAATGCCGTATTATAAAGAATATATTTTCTGATAAAAGTTTGTAGAAAAACTGCTCTGACCTTATTTTCAGATGTGCTTTCTTCAGAAAGTATTACTTTCTACAGTTATTTACTGAATCACACAATTAGAGTTTCCTGTGCATGATATTTCTCAGAGACAGCTTTGTTGTGGATTCCTTTCTTTCCTGCCAATAACATTGCTGCAGCCAGCAGTATCTATGTGACCCAAAGGAACTTAAATGAGAAGAGAGGGAATATGAAGAAGTTCTAATTTCCTCCATCCATACCATCTGCTATGGCACATGCTGTCAGTCACAGGACAGGCAAGTCATTCCACAGTACCAGGAATAGACAGAAATGCTTGCAGTAGATGTTCTGATGCAGAAACAAATTAAAAAGGGTTTTTTTTCAAAGTTATTCTGCTTTGAACAGTGTTCAATACTACATCTGAACAGTCCTAGCAAGTGATCAGGATTTTTTCTGTATCATCTGGGTAGCGCAAAGTGAAGGAATTAGAGAATGTTAAAGCATATGAATAATTTGTCAAGTAGAGTGCATATCTATGAATGCCTACATTTTCGTATTATTCCTGTATAAACTGGCCTTTGAAATTCAGAGAAATCAAAAGGTTATGTTTTATGGATGCTTTAACACACTGTGTTTTCAAAAGATCAAATTAAATCTTGTTTTGTATTTCTGATGCACAGTTTCAGCTAAGTCCTAATATATGCAAGCACAGACATGACGACCTTTCAAAACCATAGAACCATAGAATAGTTTGGATTGGAAAGGATCCATGAAGATTGTCTAGTCCAACACCCCTGTCATGGGCAGGAACATCTTTAACTAGATCATATTTCTCAAGGCCCCATCCAATCTGACTTAGAATGTTTCCAGGAACAGGATATCTACCACTTCTGTGGGGAACCTGCACTAGTGTTTCACCACCTCCATTATTAAAAATGCCTTCCTTATATTGTCTAATTCTAAACTCTTTTAGTTTAAAAACATTACCCCTTGTCCTATCACAATAGTCCCTACCAAAAACTGTCTCCATCTTTATTGGAAGCCCACTTTAAGAACTGAAAAGTCACAGTGAGGTCTCCCCTGAAACCTTCTCTTTTCCGGGTTAAACAGCCCCAGCTCTCTGAACTTGTCCTCACAGAGCAGGTTTTCCACTACTCTGGTAATTTCTGTTGTTCTCTTCTGGACTCATTCCAACAGGTCTATATCCTTCAGGTCTATATCCAACAGGTCCATGTCATTCCTGTGCTGGGACCCCAGAGTTGGATGCAGTGTTCCAGGTGGGGTCTCACCAGAGCAGAGCAGAGGGGCAGAATCTCCTCCCTGGCCCTGCTGTCCACGCTGCTTTGGATGCAGCCCAGGATAGAATTGCCTTTCTGGGCTGTGAGTGCACATTGGTGGATCATGTCCAGCCTCTCACCCACCAGCACTCCCAAGTCCTTCTCCCCAGGGTTGCTCTCAACCTGTTCATCTCCCAGCCTGGATTGATGCTGGGGTTGTCTTGACCCAGGTGCAGCACCTTGCATTTGATCTTATTAAATCTCATGATGCTCCCATGGACCCAGTTCCCAAGCTAGTCCAGGACCCTCGGCATGGCATGGGATGGCATGACATGACATGACATGACATGGCATCGCATCACTCAAACAGGTCAACTGCACCCCTCAGCTGGGTGTCATCTGCAAATTTGTTGAGGGTCCATTTGATTCCACTGCTTACATCATTGATGAAGAAATTGAATAACACTGTTCCAATACAGACCCCTGAGGCACACCACTTCTCACCAACTTCCATCCAGATATTGAGACATTGACCGGTACGCTGGGGATGACATTATCCAACCAATTCCTCATTCACTGATCACTCCAGTCATCAAATCCCTGTCTCTCTACCTCAGCAAGAAGTATGTTGTGGGGAACCATGTCAAAGGCTTTACAGAAATCCATACAGATGACTTGCGTAGCTCTTTCCTTATCTGTTGGTGGAGTTGTTCCACTGAAGAAAGCCACTAGCCTGAGCAGGTTGGCCATTTCCTTGGTGAAGATCTGCTGGCTGTCTCGAATCACTTCCCAGTCTTCTGTGTGCCTTAGCATACTGTATTGGTTTTGCGGGCCAGGTTTTGGGAATGTGAGTGCTACAGGGGTGGCTTCTACCAGAAGTCTGGGAGAGCCAATGCCAAGGCTGGGCCAGCCAGAAATGGTGGCAATGTTTCTGTTATATTTAAGAATGAAAAAAAAGTTATTGTGCAGGTGTAGTTGCAGCGAGAGAAGAGCGGGGTGAGAACATGTGAGAGGAACAACTTTGCAGAGACCAAGATCAGTGCAGAAGGAAGGGGAGGAGATGCTGCAGGCACCAGAGGTGAGATTCCATTGCAGCCAGTGCTGCAGCCCATGGAGAGCAGCTGTGCCCCTGCAGCCTATGGAGGTCCATGGGGATGCGGACATCCACTTATAGCTTCACCTTGGTCTTCCTCACCCCATCCTTGTACAAATGGACTGTGTTCCTATAGCCCTTTCAGGTTACCTGTCCTTGCTTCCACTTTGTATTTACTTCTTTCCCTTTAGTTTGACCAGCAGTTCCTTGCTTAGCCATTCCAGTCCCTTGTCATCCTTGCCTGATCACTTATACCTGGGGGCAGAAAGATCTTGTGCACTATGGAAGGCATCCTTAAATATCTGTCAGCTCTGTTTTTCTCCCTTGTCCCTGACACAAGTTTCCCAAGGGATTGCTATTGACCAAGCCCTTGAAGAGCTGGAAATTTGCTTTCTTAAAGCTCAGGGTCCTGACCTTATTCTTCAACTGACTCATATCCCTCAGGACCGTGAATTCCATCAGTGTGTGATAACTGCAGCCCAGGTTGCTTCTAATCTTTATGTCACCAATTAGATTACTTGCACTGATGACCTACAGGTCCAGGAATGTATCTCCTCTAGAAAGGCTTTCTATGGTCACAGGAGTTTTAACTGGTGCTATTTCTCTGCTTTGCTTACCTGAAAAATACAATTATAAATAGTTGTCTCTTAAGTAGTTTAATAATGCTAACAGGTGTGACCCTAAAAAAAACCCTGACGTGATTAGGGATTTATCAGGCACTAACATTAGTCACCTATGGTTTTCAAGCACAACAGTATCCAGAACAGACATAAATAACTTTTTATACATTAATACAATTCCAACAGATATTTTAAAACTGAGATGCAACAACTGGAAAATTTTCAGTCTCTTTTGTCCTGTTTTTGTTTGTCTGTCTGGTCCTCTTCATCAAGGCTACACATTTAGCAGGAAGAACAGAGCTCTATGCATTTGTGTGGAGGCTTCAAATAAGTCCCCACTGGGCATTTTCATATAACTTCTTGTCTTCGTGATCCATGACTGACACCTCTCAAAGCCATTACCTGGTAGGTGGGACACCAGCAGTCTCTATAGAAATGTAAAATATTAGGTTGTTTTACCAGCATATTATTCTTCAAATCCATATGCTTCCAAACCTGTCTCATTTCATTGCTATTTGTTTGGGTTTTTTTAATGCGTGTGACAATTATAAATAAAAAATGCAATTGGATGTACAGGAATTAATTTCCCAGGGGGTTTTACTATCCAATAAAACACTGGAAGAACTCACCCGTGGGTCCTTCCTGTCTTATTAAAAGGGACTATAAAGAATCTGTTAAATCTTTATTTCTGTAAAATTTTTTGTAGGTTTCAAAGGAGCCATGTATCAGATTTGTTAAAAATGGAATTGTAAGTTGCAAAGGAGTCATGTACAAGATTTGTTAAAAATAGAATTTTATTTGTAGGGGTTTTTCAGGACCACAAAGCAGAGAGGAATGCTGTAATAAAGAGCTTAACTTGCTACTGGGAAGCCAACCTCTGGTAAATTTTTCATTTTAAATCACTAGGAAATGTCCAATTGACTGTAATTGGGCCAACATCTCTGTACATACATTTTTCAGTCTCGGAAGTGGTTTTCCAATTGCTTGGCTTGGTTATATCTCCATGAGACAGGATTTTATCTTGTCCTTCTTTGCTCAGGCCTTATGTTCTCTTTGAATTTGCTTAAAGCTCATGATGAGTTGCTTTCCAATGCAGTTGGTCAAAGTGTCAATCCATGCAAAATAACAGCTGTGTTATGGAACTGATATAAGATGCAATATCAAACATTAGCAGGAGTGGTGTGAAACCCAAAAAAGCAGGTGCAAAGGTGTTAGGTGTCAGAAGAGATTCTCAGAGGCCTTACTGCTGCAGGAGTTCTCATAAATGTTTTAATAGATGAGGGGCTAAAGAAGGACATGGATCTATGTTAGGAAACAGGATTATGCAGTTAGGCACAGGAAAGTGTGTCAGTTGATCTGACTCTTGACATTGTGCTTCCAAAGCCTTCTAATTAATATAGCATCATTTTAAACCACTTCGCTACCAGAATGAGTCAGCAGCTAATAATAACAGTCCGCTTCACTGGAGATCTGACCCCTGCTTACCTCCATGCTGTGGTGCCTGTGACCTTTCCTTTACCTTTCACGTTAGTTCAGTAAAAGTAATATCACCTTTCACAGTCTGAAATGTTTTTGTAATAGGGAATGACAGACAAGTAGTTTTACAGCATAAGGGAAGACTTAACAATGACCAAAGGGGCATAATGTGAACATTAAAACACGGCTGTATTGTTACAAAAAGCATGAATCTAACTGGAAAAGGATTCAGTGGTAGGAACGAGTATTTGGTACTGTTCCAGCTCTGCTTTCTCTCAAAACTGTTCCAAACCTCTTTGAAAGCAAAATAGGCTTTCAAAATTCTAATAATATATCCTCCACTCATCTGTGAGATAATCCGAGGCAGATTTTACATAGCTACTTAATAGAAGCAGAGAGCAGAACAAATACATAGCACTATCAGACTTGCATGTTTTATCTTGCAGAAAAATGTCTCTGGTGCCAAAATATATGGATTGATGAGAATCAAAACGGAGTTATAACTGAAGGGAGAGAAAATCATGCTATTTATTTTTCCATAAAGTGCAGATGATGAGAGATATTATTTATTCCATAAGAAGAATAAAGTTGGAGAGTATAAATGAAATTAATGTGTTTAATTTATTACTGAATATATTTCTATCAGTTGTTAACTAATTATAGGTAGTTACATGATTGATCAACTCTTCACAGCTGTAAAAAACACTTGGTAAGGCTGACTGTCATTTTTATTCATCATCATTGATGAGTGGGAAAGATACAAAGACAGAGATAACCTGACCAGTTGAAAGTACACATCATCTCTGGATATTTTTGTCTCATATAGAACTCAGGTAAGATCTCTGCCTTACCAATCCTGAACAAAAGAGCATAGAATTATACCCAATGTGAAGTGGAAGAGATGTCGAATTTGAGAAGGGATTCAAAGAAGGATATGTCCCAGTAGTTCCTGCTTTACTTATGGAAGAGATGCCAGCTCACAAGCGTAGACTTCTGTCACTCTAAACTGCAGTAGAAAGTAGGATGAGTTCATGTTAAGAAATGGATGGCTGGAAAGCTCAGAACAAATATAAAAAATTCTTCATTTCTTCATTTGCTGTTTAGACTATCCATCGAATTCACTTTTTTGGCTTGTCATAGAGCTGTTTACTACTGATGGAGTTTAGGAGATGTGTAATATAATGAATAATAAAAGCAAATGTTATGGATGTCATGGAAAAGTTAAAGCATAGCTTTGTAAGAATAAGATTTCCAGACTTCTCTTATCTTTTACTTTGCAAAATCAATCTTCTTTTCTTTTTCCTTCCTGTCTATTTTTAATTGGTATGTGTTTTATTAGATTCCCCATCACCTGCACTCTTCTAGCCACATCAGACTGTTTCTTTCAGTATGTGAGGTGATACTGGTAATCTTGGCTTGCCAAATTCTGTGACAAAAATTTGAGATTCCACGTGCCAGTTTACATGTGCAGTGTGGATGTTGGGTGTATGTGACCAGTGCTTGCCTGTGTGTAGAGTTTGTGTGAAGCCTGTGTGTGACTAGGTGACAGAACTTCCCCTGACTGTGTCTGGTTTACACGATGCACAGTCATATGGCTACATGACCGGGGAGTGTATGCACCACAGACTGCTGCTGAGGGCTAGCTGCTGCTGACTCCTGGCTTCAGTTATGTCGTGTGCTGGCTGCCATGCAGTCTTGACACTGCCACTGTTATTTCATTCCGTCTTGAAATACAGAGTTGGTCAGTTAAAAGTTATGTCTGAAGGGTGTGACAGTGGTAGTAGAGGGGCTACAAGTGTCTGGACCACACGTGGGCATCACTAGTTCATGATTTGCAGTTCTTTTCTGCCCTTACCGTTTCTCTCTGCATACACTCCTTTCAGTGAAGAGAATTGGTTTAAGGAGAGGCCAGGCTACTTCAAACTGTTTTTAATATAGCTGAAATAACTTTCATTCTCAGATATAAAATGCTCTTTGAAATAGTGGTTAGAGGCAACAAAAAACTAATCAATATTAGAGGACCTAATGTGATGCTTCAGAACTGTAGAATGTTGGACTACATTTTTAAAAAAAAGGGAAGAAATGAGCAGGTTCTAAAAACATAGGTCATCTTAAACCTCAATTTCATTGCCATAATTAAGGTCTTGATATACTTGTTATATTGCACACCTGGAGTGGTCCTCAGCATCTCAAGACTGGAAATCAGGAAACCTATGTTATACTTTCTCTGATGTACTTTTTCACCTTAGTAAGTGGTTCCTGCCACTGTGTTTTGATTCACATTTTCCCATTTGTTTGTAGTGACTATTAATGGTATTGACACAGCACAACAGAGAACTCTTATGATGTGTTTTTTAGAGCATATCATCACAGAGATTTATTTGCAGATTTTTTTTCCTGGTAATGAGGATATCAGTATAGTAATAAACCATAAATTGCAGATCTACTTTACAAAAAATTCAACTTTTAGATGTTTTGACATTTGAAATCTCAATAAGCAGTATTATTCTACAAGAACACTGATGAGGTGTTTGTGCTATATTCTGAGGTTGAAAAAAATTTGAACTGTCCTTCTTTGGACTGTGACATAGAAATAGAGGTTTTCATTATTTCTGTAAATGTCACTTTCCTCAGAATACTGCAAAGTTATTAAAAAACATATTGTTGTTGCAAATTCCAGAATCTAATTGTGTAGAGGTTTCATTTTATCAAGAGGTACAATACTTTTTGGTATGTTGCTCTTGTGAGGAACATTGTGAAGGAAAAATACGTCATGAACTACCAATTTCTCACTCAATTGTTCTAACCTTTACAGTTTTTCCTAATCTTGATTTGGGTCTTTCAGAACTACTGCAAACCAAAAATTTAAAGAAAATAACAAAATATTTCCATTCTGTTATTATCTATTGTTCATCTCTGTATCCCATATATTACTGTAATTTACCTTGAGAAAAATTGGGAATTATGGTGTTTTATGTGTAGTGTTGTTTTGCTTAGTGGGAAGTAATTTGGGATTAATTATTATATACCACATTATATGTATATCCAGCTATTTATTTGCTTTTTTGACCACTAGTGCATAGTGAGCACAAGACTTTCACAAAGTTTTTTTTTTCATTTTTCCATCTTTTCCCAGCTTGCAGTCAGTTTAAGAAATGTTCTTGCATTAGCTTGTACTTCTTGGTATTAGGTTTTATTTGCAGTTGTGAAAATCTTGACAGCTTTAGATGCATGCTGTTAATAATAAATGTTGCTCCTATGTATTTGCTCAGCAGTCATACTTTCTTTTGTTATATTCATGTTTTTATATGCTCAAAGCATTATATAGGTATTTGTAAAATGTCACGGTCGCATAAAATATTATCGGATATTGCACATGATATACACAAATACACCAAAGTTTTTTGTTTTATTATTAAAAAATTACTAGGGCTATATATGCCTCTAGCAGCAATATGTAGCTAAACAAAGATAAGTAGCTTGGACACAATCTGAAGGGAATTGAGTAGTAAAACATCTGTTTGTAAGCTACTTATATTGATATAGGGCATAGAAGTAAAAGCGTAAAATGTATCTGAGCTTATACTGTTTCAGTACCATGAAACCTGATTCTACACAATTTATCTTCTGAACAGCTATGCCAGGACAGGCCAGATGACTGATTTTGTTAGACATTTTTTCTTTGTTGAAGAGGCACAGGACAATATTTAGCAATCCGAAGAGCTTACTTATGGAACAAGCCTTCAGCTGCATTTGTGCCCATATCTTCCTGAGGTACTCTGAGCCAATGGAAGAGATCTTGATATAATTTAGACCCAGCAGCTTCCCAGAAATACAAGAGCCTCTTGGCTACACTGAAGACCTGGCCAGATATATTCTATGTGGGCAGGTTTTTTTTTTTTTAAAGACCACTTCAGCAAATACTTCATTAGTGTATAACGGAAAAAAACCCAACCAACCAATCAATCAACTGACCTAAAAACCCAAGAAAAAGAGAATTTCTGGACTTTCCAGAAAAAAGATGCTTTTAGGCTTGCTATGTTATCATCCCTACCTAAGATCACAAGGCTGAGTGGTAGTACTGGAGGACTGCTGTCCAGAACCTGTGCCACATCTGTGTAAATTTCATATTAGGGGATTTCTTCCTCTAAAATGCACCTTGAAAGTCCAGCTCCTTCACAAACTTTCTAAAGTATGTATATGAATAAGTATTCAGTTTTATATTTAACAGACACTCAATAAGAACGACATCATTCAATACCTTAAATTACTTGGATGCACTAAGGTTACTTGGTCTCAGACTGGATGGAGTAGTGCAAAATAGCAATGAAGCACTAAGAACTGTAAGAATTCACAGCCTCATGCTCTTAATTGCACCAACAAGTTCTTAGAAAGTAGCCAGATATCTATTTGTACGAAGAACTGCTCACTGTACGCACAACATATGTGCCATTCCTTAGCTTTTTCATTCAAATTAGGAAAAGACCTCTTGCATATCTGATTATTTTACTAATGTTAGCTTTATTTTCAATTTGTTTTTGCATGTTTGTGTCAAAGCAAGACATAAAATTGCCTAGAAACACTGTTATAAAGTAGAGAGAACAGAGTCCTTTGGGAAGAGATGAGGTAAAAATTTTCCTGTTGGCTTTGTCACAACCTGAAAGAAAGTATATAAAAAGTCCACATGTATCTAGCAGCACTATAAGACAGGAAGGAAGAGGAGGGAGAGAAAATTTGCTGTAATCCTGTCAAGCCACAAAGCAGTGACCTATTGTGTTAAATTGTTGACAGTGTCCTCAGCTGTAGGTTTGTGTACTATCAGTGCCCTGCACATGTAGTCTGTGGAATTAAAAGAAAAATAATTTTTATGATGGATATTTTACAACAATATGCTTGACTAGATATGGTCTAATTCCAGACCAGATATGTCACAGTATGCAAAACAGTCTTATCTCCATTGTGAATTTCCCAAATCTGGGAATATTCTTTATGAAACTCCTGGGGATATTCTCTATGAAACTCCTGCTTCAAGAAAAGACAAATCCAGATCCAAGTTGCCGGATTTTCTCCTGCTGGTAGACAATTATTCACAACTGCTGTAGTTCTCAGCACCACAAATGGCAAGAATCTTGCACATTTTGGTAAAATTATTCTGTGCCATGACAAAAAGAATTTCTACCATTTCTGTTTGCAAAGTAAAAAAAAAAAATAGAGATTATTCTTGGTACCATAAAGGTGGCTGACAAATTGCAAATCTTCTGACCTCTGCTGCTGAAGTAGAAGTGTCTTTTTTGCCATAGCATTTTGTCTTCCACTTAATTTATTAGCAAGCTGATTTCTGGCTGACATTTCATGAAAGTCTTTTTTCCAAGCTTATTAGGCTGTCTCTGCTCGACCTGGTGTAGAACGCAAATTGTGTCGTTGCTCAGTCCTAGTAATATAAGGTGAAATAATTTTATCATCAATCATCAAAATGGGGTGATTGCAACCAATTAGAACTACAGAACCACATTCTTAGTTTTATTTCAGTGTTTTTGTCCCACAATTTTCCTATTTTTTTTTTTTTTGTGTCTGTCAATATTGCATCATTACTTGGTTCTCTTCTGCTGATATTACCTCTTCAAACATCCTTGATAATATTTTCCTTTCTTTTGAATGGTTACTATTTTATCAATGTAAAACAAAATAGCTGAAGTATTATAATTCTTTATTTTAGCTGTCATCTTTGTTTATAATATCTTTTCTAAGTTGCTACAGAATAAAATTTTCATATCTTTTGGATGTTTTTCCCACATCCCAGTTTGGAAAACACTGATTTACTCTGGGTTTCAGAATGAGCTCAAATGAGCATGTGAACCAGAAGGGTAACTTCACAGGGTGCATTGTGTTGTCATCGCAAACCAGAATCGTTCTACGTGCTTAAATCATAATTAAGATGGAACCATCTGAATAGTATTTCTTCAATTGCTATGCACCTTGAAGCAGAAATGAACAAATGCTTTTGGCTTTGTCTCTATTCTTTTGTGAGAGTGAGCAATAATGATCATCTCTTGGTGAAGGAACAAGATATATCTTTCAAGGGTCTTTTGGTAGGTTCAAGGAGACTTTGTCTCCAAACATCCTGGATAGGTCAGTTAATGTCCATATGCTACTGACATTGCTGTTCTTCCTCTTCTAATGGTTTTAATTGAAACATATGAAGAGTACACTCCCAAAGTGAGATACTAGGCCTATTTAAGTTGATGAAAAATCTTTAATTGACTTTTGGTAGAGCCTAGTTTTCCTTTCTAATGTGTGTCCTTCATTTGCAAGTTCTGGAAATTTGAATATGAGATGACTTTATAATGGCAAAGATCAATAATGTATGCAGACTCTGTCTAGCTGCAGCATCCAAGCTATGAAAATTTAACATAAGTAATCAAGATAAATTTATTTCTGAGACAGAAGACTTGTTTTGGCTTTAGCCCAGGAAATCATTAATTGGGTACTTAATTTCATGCATGTGACTCTTCTACTGGCTTGGAACAACTCCTGTACTTAGACTTAAACACAGAATCCACATTCTTGTGGATTTTAACTGTATGATGATAGTCCTGCCCTTATTGTTACATGATTGTTCAATCACCTGTGAATGATCAATACCTGATGCTTTTGTGAATATTGCATATGTTGCATGTATTGCATATGTTTTGAGAATATTGAATAAAACTGATTTCCTCATTTTTTTGGTAGAGCTAATGAAAGACTTATGCGTACCAAAAAACCCTACTTTAATAATAAGCAAGTCCCTTTCTATGAACTTTTAATGCTTAGATCATCATAGCTATATTTATTCTATTAGACACTAAACTTTAGTTGTTTGGATGATGAAATGATGAACAGTGAAAGGGGACAATGTTAAACTTCCAAATAAACAGTTTGGCATAAGGATAACAGTGTCTGTTGGTGGATTAACTCTGCAAAAATTTAGGATTTTAGCACTGCAAAATCAGAACGATGCCATCACGGTGAATGCTTTCTTTCACTTACATTTCTTGGATACAGCTTACCAAGATGTCACGATCCAATCAGTGAGAAATGCCTCTGCCCTAATTAAGGTGCAAACACCATATGCTGAAGTCAATGACACAGATTTTTTTTAACAATCAATGTGAGGTCTAAAGAAAGAAACAGAAAAGGCAGAGGAGAGAGAGATAGATATAAAGTAGAAGATAGTTGCCACCTATGGATTCAGTGGTGTCCCATTGGTCCTTCATCACTGGTCTTCTTGATGGTGGGGTTCTCAAGGTCTTTCAAAACTCTTTACTATTTATACATTTTAGCAAACAAAGGAATTCATGCTCATTGGCTACACAGTTCTGTTATTCTATTGGTTATGTGATTCCCTCACTTCTAATGATAGTAAGTCCACATCCTTAGTTTTTCTCTTCTTTTTAGTTGGTGGGTTTCTTGGGTTGGTGGTTTGTGAGTCAGTGCTTGTGATCTTCCCCTGCCAGGATTACCTCTTAGCCAGATGGAGAAGATTTCAGCACAGTTGCTGAGTTGGCTTTCCTTGTGGACCACAAATTCTGCATTCTTTGTGGTCATTATCAGTGATAGATTCTTCTCCCCAAGCTTTGTTAACCTCCTTCCCTGAGGTAACACTCATACAATAGCACCACCTACATCTTATCTCAAGCTCCTGGTGTGGTGGCTTAATTTATTGTGCAAGTTCCACATATGCACAGAGGCCTATTCAGAGGGGCTTCAGTGGTTATGTATGCCATCCATACCATAACTTTGGGGTGATCTTTGTTTGACTGGTGATTAACAAATGAGCACTTGCTTCTTTACACAGTTTACCACAGTGTGAATTTTTGTCTGGGTGCATTGTCCAGGATGTACTATCCAGATCTCAAATCCACCAGGCCTGGAGTTAGTGCCATCCCCTCACTCCATTCTGTGCTTATCTCATGTCATGGCAAAGTCCTTCTCCTTGACAGTGGCCTTAACAGTGTTTGAGACAGACAGCTGTGCTCTTTAAGGCATTGCACAAGATACCACCAAATGAAGTGCTGTTTGATTTCATGTATTTTTGGGCTTCAGAGGGTTTTGTCACAAATAGTACTCTGTTTCTAAACCATTGGATTGACTCTTGAATGCCTTTGCCTCAAGTTTAAGAGTCCAGTTTAGGAGTCTGATGGTGAACTGGGCCATAAATATACAAATATATCTTCATGAAAAGTATCTTCTGCCTCTAAAAATTCTTGTACTAATTTTCTGTAATTGGTGCTTTAATCCATGAATGTCAGTGAGATTACAGATTAGGTTACACTTACAGATCAGTGAAAGAAAAGTTAGGCATTTGGTTTGAAGTCACAATATCTAAGTAGACAACTATGCAGTTTGCTCCTAGGGTGTTTCTTTGTCATATATATCCTACTGTATTCAGCAGGTTAATAATGAGTGTCAATCTATGGCAAACAACATATGTGATAGTCTATACTACTGAAGTGGTACGAATTTTCTTTGACTTCACTTCTGAAGTGTTTGGGCAAAAGTGAATTTGTAATGCATGGATAGACGTTTCTAGGTTAATCCTTTGCATGTCTTGTCATGTACTGACTTTGATGGTTTGCAGTTTCTTTTATTTACATGTCACTGAAAAACATAGTATTTTAACACAGCATTACACCTTTTAATGTGCTGGTGCTAATTAGTAGGCAACTCATGGTAAATAAGCATACAACCTTATGTGCAAATCCCTTTCACAGCAAAAAAGCAGAAGAAAAATAAAACCACACCCGTTAATCAAATAGTAGTTGAGTCCAGGACATGGTGTCCTTTTCTTCCAACTGAAGGTTTAACTGCCAGAGACAAAAAGAAGCAGTGGAGCTCTACAATGTTATCTGGATTAATTCTATGATCAAATTTATGAAGATAACTAAAATGGTGCCATTTGTCAAAGAAAAATGACGAGAATGATTAAACATAAGTACCACAATAAGTCTGTCCAGGTAGCTAGACTATTAAATATAGCTTTTTTTTTTTTTTTATGGAACTTGCATAAATCTTATATAGTGATTGAGTCAAAGTTGCATTATAAAGGAAAATAGTAAAAATCAACATCAAGCAAAATTAATGATAACATAAAAATGATATGGGAGCCATGCTTGTTTGAAAATGAAATCTTGTAAAAGGTGCAGAAATCCATCAGTCCTTTAAGAAGAAATAAAATACAGAGTGTTTTCTTTAGAAAATATAATACACAGCTGCCATAATTTCCAATGCATCATCTATCATAGGCATTTGTTGATAACATACCATGAAGATATTAAATTAAATACTCCATTAGGTTTCAACATACTCTAGAAAATGGACAGCTTTGTTAAATATTATCCAAAAGTACAAGTACAGAGGGCTTGCCGAATACACAATATAACCAAGGCTCCAAATGTTCTGTGGCATGCTGAAGCAAAATTTGTATCGATAGAGTAGATGGGCTTATGTTTTGTTTGTACATTTTTATGGGAATATAAATTCCTGAAAATGTATATTTTAATCTAACCAAGCATTAAAGTATTAAACCAATCCATATAGCATACTATTTGAAAAATGGAAGAAACAGCTATATTTCTTAAAAAGATAGTACTGCTTTGTTAAGATTGCTTGCAAAATTTAATTCAATAAAGCACTTTCAGGGGAGACTAGTTCAAGAAATATAAATTTACTATCTAATCTTAATGTTATCAAGTTGTTTCAGTGTGACAGGTGACTGCATGTAAAAGCAAAGTGTTTAGGAACTTGAGTGAATAGTAAAGAAATTGTATTTTAACATACATCTGCTATTCCGTATTTAGAGGTTGTGGTTTTTCTTCTTTGAGGATGGTTTGAGAACACTTTGGGTGGCATTTAAGCCTGTGGGATATTATTTTAATTCTGTACTTGCAAAATTTTTGAGAGGAGAGTTTGTTGAAATACATGTATCAGCAGTTGTAGCAAGTTGTTCTGAGTTTAGAGAAACTTAAAATAGTTGCTTGGGATTTGAAATTGTGATGATAATTTGAAACTACAAAGTAATTGCAGTATAAAGATGGTGCCAGTTATTTTCTATACCGTCTTGTTGCTACAATCTAGTAGAGTCGCTGTGCTTTCCCTGTTCAAACAGAGATTCTGTTTTTCTGGAAAAAAGATTCAGTGTCTGGAAAATTTACAGAATATGACTAAGTGTTCATTGCTAGTAGTCAGTCCTCAACATGACAAAATGGTTGGCGAGTAAGAAGCGTCAGAATAAAATGCATTTTCTGGCTCTGAATCTTTAGTGAGATATGTCCACGGTGATGACTCACCGGGACTGTTTTACCACAGTGGGGGGAGATTTTGAAATTATGCCTTTGACTTCAGGAACTCTGGACCTCTATTATGTTTTTGAAAGATAAACTTCATTGTGTAGTCATTTGTAATAGGATAGCTTCAGTAAATCTCCCTGACAATATTTCTCAAGATGATAAGATTTTGCAGCTTATGTAGTTATAACAAGAAAAAAGCAAACAGCAAGCAAATAAAACCCACAAAACCCAACCCAAACACGAAACCTATATGCCACAAACAAAAAAAAAAAAAAAAAAAAAAAAATCACCAAAAATTCTCAAAAGAAACTAGCTCTGTCACAGTACCATGTTGTGAATATGAGGATTTTAAATAGAAAGGGTCAAATTAAGATGAAAGTCTGGCAGTATTGCAATAAAAAGGAGCTTGGATAGGTAGTACAAAAAAACCCTAGGTCTTAATTATTAAAAAATAATTCTCAAGGATTCAGAATGTACTGTATTACTTTATTATTTTTTCATATTTTATCCTTTGCTTGTGTTCTGCTCATCTTGGAAATGGAAAATGTGTTTGGTTTGAGGTTTTTTCTATATTCTAAGATACTTTCAGGCAAAGGCCAGGGACATTTTTTTTGCTGCTTTTTCTTCTGCATCATGAGCTGTAAAGTTTGATTGCGATGGTGACTGATGATTAGAATCTCAGAAATACAATTTTGATTCTAAAATAGTTTTTTGGTTAACATTTATACTCCTTTGACATTCACTTTAGCTACCTGCGTGGTTTTATGAATACTAGTAGAGTGCATAAATGATTCACTACACAGAGAGCTCTATTCAACACACTAATTTCTTTAACAGGTATATTTTACTTTTGTACTTAACCTTCATTGCATTTAGTGTTTATTACTTAAAAACAGAATTCCTTTGAAAAGTATTCCAATAAAAATATCTAGTGTACTTTATTGTATATTTAGTTTGCAGTATCGAAGATGTATTTTTAAAGATCTTTGAAAAATATTGGACAAAATTATCTGTTGGCTTAAACTGATAGTTTCATTTTCTAGTCGTGTCCTAGTGTTACACTCTCAGTGCACAGTAGAGTTATAGTGAAGGGAATCTTTGTAATTTTGATAGGCGTTATCAAATCTCTGATTTTGAGAATGGTAGCCTGGCATCTATTAGTTATAAAAATTGTGTTTTGTTACCTCAGAACCAAGTAATTTTCTGTTTCCAGACGTGTCACCTAAACCTGTAGGTTTTTAAAGAACAAGAATTTCATTCAATCCCCTGATGCTTTTAGAAAAGTGATAAAAAATTTAGGAGGTAGGTATTTCTGAATTCCTTTTTTTATAAAATGATGACTAAGAGATAAGGCTGGCAAAATGGTTGAGTAAAAAAATAATGTATTCTTATCTTTCTCAGTGCTTTTAGAGGAATAAAAATGGTTGATGAATGAAATGTCTTCTTGTATTTGCAAAAAGTAACTAAAATAAAGCACCACTTCTTTCTAGCTAAGCAGCCTGAAACAACTCACATTTGTGGATGTGTCAGCAAACAAGTTCCATTCTATTCCAATTTGTGTACTCCGGATGTCTAATTTGCAGTGGTTGGATATTAGCAGCAACAGCCTGAAAGATCTCCCAGAAGACATAGACAGGTAGTTTATGTTTTAATTCAATGACAGGTATAGGAACTCTTAAGTGAATCTGGAAAGTAACAAGCTTCCTAGGGACACTTGATGGAAAGTCACATTTGGAAATGTATCCCATATTTTTGCATGTAAACATTCCCATTATTATTGATGGACTGGGTCCAAGATCAAAAACTACATTTTCTAGCTCATTGATGGTTAACTAAATATATTTCTTCTGCTTTCATAATAATTTGTCATTATGTCTAGACATTGTTTTTTGGGAAGTTCACCAGGTATACTCTGCCTCAGTTCCAGCAAAGGGGACTTACCATATGGAATTGGCAGCAGTAACTCTCTGGCAGGTAGATGGGGAGGAGGAAAAGGTTAACTAAATCATGTTTAAGTTACTCAAAGAGCCTGATAAACTTCGTTAGTAAAGAAGAAAAATATTAGTAAGATTCAAAATCCCCATTGACCATCTTCTATACTTCTACTCTGAAGTATATACGGATGCGTGCACATATACTCACTCTACCAGTTTAGATAACCACTTTGAACTAGTTTTTAAAAAAATCGTGCTGATCCTTTTAATGGGACTTGCTAGCCTGAGAAAGCACTTTTCTTATCCCTGAACTTATTTATTCACTCTAGAGTGCTGCGGCGACTTGATTTACAAAACTTTACCTAGCCTTAAGTGAAAAAACCCAAACATATTAACTAAAGTTTATTAAAAAAATATTCAGGATTATTTATTGATCTGGGAATAGAAATCCCTGAGGCAGAAGAAACTTCACAGAAAACTCATTCAGTCCTAACTTTCACAAGGCCTTTTTGCCAGGCAAAAAGACTTTTCTGGGACATTGTGTAATCACAGACTATTCTGACAGCAGCGCTGGTCTTAACTTGTGTTAGTAATTCACATGCTTTAGCTGCAAACAACATAAACTTGCCATTTCTTCCCAAAGGATCTGACCAGAGATTCAGCTAACTTCAAAGAGTTTCTAAGAGGATATTTTTTAGGGAAGGATACCCTCTCAACTTATAGAACTTTTTTCCCCTGTAACCTATATTCCTTTAGCTTCAAATTATTCCCTTCTACATTTCATCTTCTCCATTTTGTACTGCGTTGCCCAATTTGATGCTGGCTATCATAATCAGACATCACAAAATAAGGGTTTCTTTCTTTGACTTTGGGCTCATGTGCATTCAGAAGACCAAAAAATATCAGGATAACACCCGCATCAGTAAAGTAGTACTCTTATTCAGACTCATGATTTCAATGCCTGTGGTGTCAAAGAACCTCAATGAATTATAATTGTCTGTCAAATCATTACAATAGTCTGTGATTAATAAAAATGAGTTGACAGTAAACTGAAGCCTTACTTAATATTTTTCCCTGAATTCAAACAAAGCACATGGGCCTGATAAGCATAGCCTGCAACAGTGTTTTAGGAACGGACCCTTCCAGTCAAATAAGACGGATTTGTTTCATCAGTTTGCTATAATTTTTGTCTTCTACCTAATACAAGGAATAAAGACACAGACACAAATTTCTACTGCATTAGGAAAAGCTAGGGGAAATAAAGCAAAAGCTCCTCCGCAAAACACTGTCATTAAATTGATTTCATTGGGACAACTTGCAAGAGCCTTATGACCAGGAGCTGGTCTTTCTCTTGCTCCCCACAGTATTAATTACTAGTGAAAAACAATAGATGAGGAGGTACTGCCTACCACAGACATACCTAGCCCATAGAAACCAACATATGGGCAAAGATGTGAGCTGGTGGCCTGTTTTTTTCATTAGTTGCAGGATGCACATGGTGAGGCTTTATATCATATTCTGTCAACATTTTCTGCATGAAAGCATAGTAAATTTTGTAACCTTTTATCTTGAACCTGCTTCTAATTTACTTGTCAGAGGTATGCTTTTAATACTGTAATGCTGAACTGGTACTGGCAATTTCCATTAAAGCTGATGAAATTTTGTGAAAGTAGTGTTTGAGTGATTTTTTGAGAAGCCAAAGATGTCGCATGCAATTGCTACTATTATACACAAGATTAAGTCAGTATTACTATCTTGGATAGATGATCCTGTTTGAAATAAATATTTTAAGTCATCTCTATCTTTTACGTCTTTACAGGTTAGATGAATTGCAGACACTTCTCCTACAGAAAAACAAGTTGACTTATCTTCCACGAGCTCTTGTCAACATGCCAAAGCTCAGTTTGCTAGTTGTCAGTGGTGATGACCTGGTTGAGATACCTACAGCCGTCTGTGAGTCAACCACAGGTTTAAAGTAAGTAAAAGTGAGAGAGAAAGGTAAATAATCTTAGGAAGATAAGGTAAGATACATCCAGGAGAAATGCTTTCGCGAGCATCAATTTCTACAAATTCTGACCCAATTTATATCAGAGTGGTAAAGGAGACACTAAAAAGATTGGAAATTACAGAAGATCTGCAGTTTTATGGTGTTCATCTACCAGCTACCCGCATTGTGCATCTGTACATCTAAACTGCTATTTCTGGGTAGACTGGATCATAGTAGCTCTAACTCTGGAGTTGCAAAACCGTACTTCACAGTGGGACCAGTAGCCTGGAAGCTAGCTTTTGATAAGCTCAGTGCTGAAAAAAGCATCTTGCTGGGAGAGGGAGACATGGCTAGTAAAATGTTAACCAAGGTCACATGAGTTTAGTAGTTCCTTGCTGTGAAACACCACCTTATGGCTGCATGAAGGATAAGACTAAGAGACTTTTTAGTCTGCAGTTACAGAGGTCTTGCATTTCTGCAGGCAATGTTCATTTTTTTGGTTATGGAACCATTTCAGACTCTATGCTGGGTCTGGCTCGGGGTGGGGTTAGCTGGGGGTGGAATTAACTTTTGTGTCTTAGAGTTGTTCCTTGCACTGGTAGCTAGAAAGGTGTTGATAACACATCAGTGGTTTTAGCAATTGCTGAACAGTGGTGTCACAGCATCAAGGCTGTCTCTCCAACCCTTGCCTAAGAAAGCACCGTAGGCGGAGGGTGAGCCGGCGGTTCAAGGGGACACAGCCAGAAGAGTTGACCCCAATTGACCAAAGGGATATTTCATACCATATGGTGTCGTGCTCAGCATGCACAGCTAAAAGAAAGGAAAGCGGTGGTGGATCGTGTGTCATTGAAGGTTTTGTCTTCCAAAGAAACCAACTACAAATAATGAGTCTCTGCTTCCCAGGAGGTGGCTAGACATTACCTGTTGAGAAGTAGAGAGTAATTTTTTTGCTTTGCTTTTCTTCTATGTATAGGTTTTTCTTTTCTCATTAAGCTTATCTACAATTTTTTCATCTGCTGTTTTCCCTTGTCTAGTTGAGGAAAGGGGCAGAGGGAGCTGCTTGGTGGGCACCTGGGACAGCCAACTCAGCTGATCACAAACTCACAGCAATTCCTCGTATTTTTAGAAAGTCATATGATTTGTTGGAACACTTGTTCTTTTGAAAGTAATAACTTTAAATTTTTTTTTCCTTCTTGGGGTGAAAATCAGAGATTTTCAGAATACTAGGTAGTTATTTGCACATTATATAATTTGTTTATGTAACCACCTCATCTTTCACCTGCAAAGTGTAGCTTTAGGAAATTTGCAATTACAAAGTAATGCATGCCCTGTTTTAAAAGAGAAGTAATAACAAAAAATGGAGGTACCTATTGTCAGCTAAGTGATACTGGCAAAAATCCAGATCGCTAGGTGATATTGTTAGAATGAAGTCGTATTGCTCATTAACAGATAGGAAATTACAGTGTAGTCAGTCAGAAGTTCCATAATAAAAAAATATGCCTGTTATTGCAAAGAATGGTTTATGGAGATAGATGGAAAAAGATAAACCTCATAATTTTTATATGGAAAGTGGATTATAGAGAAAGTTCCATTTGAAATCTGTATTTCTTACAGTAGATGTATCGTAACTATGCCATAATGCAAAACTGAGCTAATGTTCTTCATATTTCTGCGTCTGGCTCTGGTATCAATTTCTAAAATGTCATTCATGACGGCCAGTGATGTTCAGCTGCCAGTGCATATATTTGTGTGTTACTCTCTCTAGGTTTGTAAGTCTCAAGGACAGTCCAGTTAAAACTGTTGTATGTGAAGACACTGAAGAAATTATAGAAAATGAACGTGAACGTGAGCAAGTTGAGAAAGAGTTTATGAAAGCATACATTGAAGATCTAAGGGGAAGGGGTAGGTGTTAATTTGCAGTAAGCTTCCTGCTATCTTGGATATAAATGCAGACATACATTGTGAACATTCTTTTTTAAGAGGACAAGCAATATACCCTTAAACTCTAATTGGCTTTTACAGTATTAAAGAAGACTAATAGTGAAATGCCAAATCTGTTTTGTTAAAAGTTTGAACTCTAATTAAGACCCTTGATATTGAAAAAATGTATGCAAAATTAATTGTGTTTGTATATGCTTTAACCTTAATCAATTGATGATGAACGCAAAGGTTATTCTCATTCTCTAGATTTACTTACTTCTCTTGGGATTAACATTAGTGATTTTGAATTCCTGAAGAAGTGCTTCTCCTCCTCAAAAAGAAGCACAGTGTATATATGAAAGCCTTTTTGTATTGGTAAAATATTTGACAATATTATCTGCTTCAAGGTACTAATTATTTAACCACTGTACAATTTTAATAAAATACCTGCTTTTATCTTTATTACATAGCAACTGAAACTTTACATATTACTTCACGTTGCTATTTTGTTTTATACTTACCGTCATTAAGAAACCCTCACCCTCCTGAGTGTTCTTTAATAAAATTCATTAGGAAAAAAGGAGAAAGTTTCCTGTGAGACAGAATACCCCATAAACTCATTTTAATTCCTTTAATAGTTTTTGTGTAGAAAGGACTTTTTGTGGAATGAATCTTACAGTAGTTTTTCATTCCTTGCATTTAATTTAGGTGGTCTATATAGTGGTCCTACAAAACCTGCTAGAAATATAAAGCAAGGCCACAGTGTGTGACTTCATAATACTTTTCATGTTCTCATGCTGGACTTCTCATAAGCTCATAAGCTGTGCATATGAATATTCTGTCTATTTCTAAACTGAAGTCTGCTATAAAAGTGCTGGATTCTGATAATGGTATCAACAGCGGTTAAAATGGAGAGAAGAAAGCAATACAGGAAAAACTAAGGTCATGGTTTGGCTTTAGAGGCAGCCATAAAATATGCAGTGATGAAGCTGTAACTACAGTCTCATGAAACGTGGAAGTCTGTCAGGCTGCCCGAAACCTGCATTTAACCCTACTGAGAATAGGCCAGCTTTATGGTCTTCTGGGGAAAAGCAGCTGAGGGATACACTTTTCTTGCTTCCTAGACAGAACTTACCTCCCTGCTTTTTATGAAGAGCTTGGATCATGAATCACTTTTGTTTTTCCTGCTTCTGAACTTTTGTGCTATAGGTAATGCCAATACTTGCTTTTGAAAAACAGACTGTAGAAGGAATATCTTTTGTAAAATATGAACCAGCAGAATTTCAGAAAGATAGCACAGAGATCGTTTGTAGAGTACCTTTGAAACAAGACCAAACACAGCTGTTTCTAGCTAAGGGCTCCATTTATTTGTGCTGGATTACATAGCTGAAGTCTGAGATTTATTTCTTTTTTCTCCTTTTGCAGAGTCTACTCCTTCCTACACTACAAAAGTAATGCTCAGTCTCCAGCTCTGAAGATTAAAAATCTCTAGATCTCTACTGAATATCTGAATAACTCTCTTTTTGTCCACCTGGATAGTAAACACAGGAAAATATAGATGGCCAGAATGACATCAAAATCCTATTGAATTATTTGTTTCTGTAGTCTTTTCAAGTAACTACAGCTAAAACAAGGAGCAGAAGAACCTTCATAAGATGCTGTTTCACATTTTAAGTCAACACATTTTTTTTCAAGTTCACAGCAACAGCCACTAATTTGCATGTAGACCTGCTGAAAGTAAATATTCACTGTAATTAAGTACACCCAGGCATAGCTGAAGAATGAAGACATTGTATATTTTTGTTGAAACAGTGAAACACAAAACATGATCTCAGGAAGAGATTTGATTTTATAAAAGGGGATTGACTGATTTAGAAAATGAATGTGATCTATTGTTTTCTTAAGACCAAACACACATTTAGATATTCACAATATTCAAATGAGAACACACCCATAGTTTGCATTTACATTCTGTTCTGCAAGAAAATTGTCCTCCTAGCAATTTTCAGTTTAGATAAGTTTCAACAACTTTACATATAGAAACTGTGGCAGTTCTCCTCTTTTTTTTCAAGCATATTTTAAGCTTTTACCTGTTTGCAGATTCAAGTACCAATGTGATTGAAATTTCTGTGCTAAGCAGTCTTATAGTATAGTAGTGTACTAAGTAAGATTTTAAGGCAGTAGGTGGTGTCAGCTAATACTATCAGCAAAATGATGACACAGGTCTTATATTAATGGTTTCAGATCACAGGATTTTGTGCATATTTGTTGGAATTTTCCAAGTTGTGTAAGAATGAGTTTGCTGGTAAAGCATTATTTTGCTTGATATTTAATAATCTGTTTGCATACAATTATTTACGTGTATATAGAATAGAGCTTCAGAAACCTAGTTTTACATGTACTTTTTGTTTAATAAAGCAATCTTTTTAATCTAAAAAGACTTGAGACTTTGAGAATTGAGACTCAAATTAGACTCAAATTATAGAATTTAAATGGTCCTAAACTTATAAGTGCAGTTAGGTGAGACAATATTTACATCTTTGGTTTTTGTTGTGGATGAGCTATTTTCAGTTTTGTGCAGTAGAATGCCACTTAAGTAGTCATATTTAAAAAGCAAAGCTATGAAGGATGTGCTCCTCAGGCTTCCATATAGAAAAAGAACTTTAGATGTTTTCTTTCCTTTTAACATTCTAGCATTTAATCTTTTAAAAGAAAATAATTTTTAAATAGTGGGTGTGTTATTTATTCCACTTACAGTCCTCTGCATATATATTACTATCAAAATGAAATTCACTCAAATTGGTCTCTAGGTGTTAATCCAGATTTTAGGCAAGTTCTGATGAAGGGGAATGTTTAAAAAAATAAGAAAAATTGACATTGATCTGAAGCAGAATAATAGAAGATAATTTTTTTATTATGAAGAAGAAATTGAAATATAATAAAATAGTGTCAAAGTGGACTTAGAGAAATTAGGCTATGTGAAACTACCCTACCAAACTTTCTTTTGCTGAAATTATAAATTTAGTTGATTAAGTATTGATATTGATGTAATAAACTTCTGTAAAACATCTGCTCTGATACTGGTTGAAATTCTATTTCTAGAACCCTGTCATAGTCTAATATGATCCACTGAATATTATAGGAATGGAAATCACAAAGGCTGTGTTTATAGAATGGAGTTGTAACTACAAAACCTAGGGATGCAAGCACAGTTAAAACAAAAGCGCCAGTGCAAATTCTACTATGAGCACTATTGGATATATAAACAGAAAGTACTTGAATAGAGAAGTCATATTAGTCCTCAGCATTGCTGCTAATCTTACTCAAAAATTTTTTGCTGTTCACAGATAAGAGTGCTGCGAATAATCTGAGGGACAATCAGAAACAAAAAAAATCATAAATAAAATGCATGCATTTTTAAGTTCATTGAGCAGCCTTGTTCACAAGTCCACTTGCTTGTCAATGTTTATAAATGCAAGATCACTGTCTAGAAGCAAAATTTTTTAATGCAGCAGGCAAACATAAGGCGGAAGACTAATTAGAATTAGAAACAAAAGGCCTGATTTTCTGTAAAAGTAACCATGGGATGACTTATAAAACACAAACTCTCAATCATCAGCAATCTTTATATTCAGGTTAACACTTTCCTAAAAAAATCTGTTAACAATTAAGTAATGGAAAATGCAAGGCCAATAGCATACAAGGGGTCCAAATAGTGTTCTCTAACTTGGCTTCAGATATCTGTGAATCCAATTTTCACAGAATCACAGTTAGATTTTAATTGGAAGGGACATTCGGAGATCATCTATCCCAACTCCTCTGTCTTAGACAGGGACATCTTTCATTACATCAGGTTTTTCAAAGCCCAGTCCAAGCTGACCGTGAACATTTCCCATGATGGGGCACCCATGACATCCAGTGACTCACCAGCCTTGTCCTAAAAAATTTCGTCCTTAGATCCAATCTAAAACTAAATCTACCCTATTTCAGTTTCAAACTTACGCTTTGTCCTCTCTCTAAAAACCCTGTCTTTCTCCAGCGTTCTCATAGGCCTATTTATATTGAATAGCAATAAGACTTCTCTTCTCTAGGCTGAACAACCTCGACTCTCTCAGCCTTTCCTCAAAGAAGAGGTGTTTCAGTGGTTTTTGTGGCCCTCTTCTGGACCTACTCTAGGAGGGCTATATCTTTCTTGTGTTAAGAATGATACAGTACTTCAGGCAGAGTCACAGGAGAGCAGAGCAGAGACTCACCTGCCTTGACCTACTGGCCTTGCTCCTTTTGTTGGAGGATAGGGCTCATTTTCTGGGCTGCAAGAACATATAACCAGCTCATGGTCTATTTTAGATTCATTAGTATCCACAAGTCCTCCACAGGGCTGAGAGCTTTTATTCTTAGCTCTTGTAGAACATTACTTCCTCACATCTTATCCATAAATAAGAGTTCTTTTGTCACTGTTAACAGAATTTGTTAAGTACCTTTGTTTAAGGGGAATAAGGTGTACAATGGTCTCCACTTCACCTAAGACATGCAGTGGGTAATGCCAGCTGCCAGCTATTACTGAAAGTCCTCATTTCAGCATAATTCCATTTGAGTCATACTTCTATGTCCTTTACAGGAGAAATATTGTAAGAAGATATTTATCACATGATGTTAAATATAACTTTATTAGAGTCCTCCAGTGCAGTAAAAAATAACGCATGTCAAAAGGCACCTCATTTTGAATTAGACCTAATTGTATTGCTTTTCTACCTAACCTATTTTACTAGCAATTATAATTTGAACTATCATCTTTCAGTAGAAAACAACACTAGCAAAGAGAATTCTGTTATTGGCATGTTTAACATTTTTTCAATCTTTGAAAGTGAATAATTTTATGAATGACAGCAATTTTGTGTACAATGGCAATTTATGTTATTTACAACCTTCTGATGTCAAGTACTTAGATACCTTAAGGAAAACAAAGTGTTTTTTTCTTCTGCACTGTATTTTCTACAGCTGAAAAATAATACACCTCCTAAAACTTAATACTTTGTTCTACTTTACAAGTAGCTGCTATTTCAAAGCAGCTAGACTGGGAAGAATTGAAATGTGTCTTCTAGAACACTCATGGGCTCAATGTGCAAAAGTAAATCAGAAAATCACATTTAATTTTGTTCTTTTTCCTTATTCTGTATTTGGCCTTGTTTCTAAGGATAGCATGTCATAAGCTAGGAAGACAAACTTATAAGGATAGCAAATAACCTCATATTAATTAATGAATGCCCAGGAATAACATAGTCTTGCATCAGATATTAGTTTAATTTACAGTCAACACTGTACAATACATTCTTTTTTTCTGCCCCCTCGAGCATTTATGCAACATCAGAACTTGATTTACTGTGTTTACTTTTTGCAAAGAAAGCATCAAGCAAAATGAAAAATGGAATTGTCTTTCTTGATGATGTAGGTTCTAGGTCCTGGTTTGTGGAAGATTTCATAGAATCATAGAATGGCTTGGGTTAGAAAAGACCTTGTATATCACCTAGTTTCACCTCCCCCTGCCATGCGTATGAACAACTTCCCCTTCACCTGGTTGGTCAAAGCCCTATCCAACCTGGCATCGAACGCTTTCAGAGATGAGCATCCACAAGTTCTCTGTTCCTGTGACTCATCACACTCTTAGTAAAAAATTTCTTCTAATGTTTAATTTTATTCTAATATAAATTTTAAAATGGTTCCCCATTTGACCTAAAACTATCAGATTGCATAAAAAATAACACTCCCTCTTTCTTTAAGTCCTGTTAAGGTAATGCAAGACAGCCATAAGATCTCATCAAAGTCTTCTGTTCTCCAGGCTGCACAACCCTAGCTGTCTCAGCCTGTCTTCATAGAAGACAACCTTCTGCTTGTATTTATGGCTCTCCCAACAGGTCCACATCTTTCTTACTCTGAAGACTCTGGAGCTGGATGCAGCACTCCATGTGGGGGTCTCACAAGGACAGGGCAGAGGGAGAGAATCACCTCCTTCAAGTTGGACATGCTGCTTTTGATGCACCTCAGGACACAGTTGTTTTTTCTAGGCTGTGAGTTTGCACAATTGACTCATGTCCAGCTTTTCATTTGTAAGAATTCCCAAGTCCTCATCAGGATTGCTCTCAATGACTTCTCCATCTGTGTTCATGTCTGGGATTGCCCTGACCCAGGTGCACCACCTTGCACTTGGCCCTGTTGAACCTCATGAGGTTCTCATGGGTATACTTCTCAAGATTGTCCAAGTCCTTCTGGATTGTATCCCATTCTTCAGGTGTGTCAACAGTACTGCTCAGCTTTGTTTCATCTGCAAACTTTCTGAGGGAGAACTTGACCTCCCTGTCTGTGTAATTGAGGAAGATGCTGAAGAGCGCTGGTCCCAAGACAGAGCCCTGAGGAACATCACTTGTCATCAGCTCCACCTGGACATTGACTTCAATTCCCTGGATGTGTCTGTCCAGCCAATTCCTTATGTACCAAATAGTCCACCCTTCAAATCCATGTCCAGTTTGAAGACAATTGGTCTTCAACTTGGAGACAAAGATGTTGTGTGGAACAGTGTCAGAGGCCATACTGAAGTCTAGATAGATGACATTGGTCAGTCTTTGCTTGTTGACTGTTGTGGTCCCTCCATTACACAAGGCCACCAGTTTGGTCAGGCACAATTTGCCGTTAGTGTTGTGGTTATAGAAAAAAAGGGATGTAGTTTCTAGGACTGTTTAATTTCATAGTACCTATATTATCGTGGGGCCTTGGTTCAGCTGGGGCCAGAAGCAGAAGGGTTGTCATCTTTAGCTGGGCTTGAGGGAGGGGGTGTGGAGTTTTCAGGGTCAGCCCAGCTCATCCAACCCTTCTCTGCTACTGGCAGTCCCTGTGCTGGCTGCCTCGGATCCCGTCCTTGTCTTTTACATGCCTTGAAACATTTTCTAGGAGGCTCTGCTACATAATCTTCCCAGGCACAGAGGTGAGACTCCCCAGTCTGCAGTTCCCTGTGTCTTCTTTTCTCCCCTTTTAGAAAATAGAAGTGATGTTGCCTTTTTTCCAATCACTGGAGATTTCATCTGGTCGCTATGACTCTTCAAAAAGGATGGCGAAATGCTTGGCAACAACATCACCACTCAGGACCCTGAATGCATGTCATCAGGTCCTGTAAACTTGTGGCTATTTATCAAGTGATCTCAAGCCTGCTTTTCACTGACAGTGGGAGGAAACTCACTCTCCCATCCCACCTAGATGTTCAGGAACTTGAGAATCATGGGATGTCTGGTGGTCAGTCAAGACTGAAGCAAAGAGCTTTTTGAGTATTCCATCTTTCTGCATATCTGTTGATACCAGATTTCCCTTCTCATCTAACAGAGGTGGAAGTACACTCTCCTTGGAATTTATTTTCTGACCTACATGCTTATAGAATCCCTTCTGGGCTGGAGATCTCTGCACCTTTTTGGAGAATCCTTCCCTAATTCCTTGGTGATGATTTACAGGTATTTCCTTGCTGCTTCCTGGAAGAGCTGTTGTCTCCTGGTTCCTCTCTGACACTTGGAAATATATCCCTTTCCCTTGCTGAGCATGGTTTAAAGCTCTGCCAAGAAATCCAGCCAGCTTCCTTCCCAGAACATGCTTACCTCACCCAGTTGGGTGAGCCCCATTGTCTGTCAGCTGTTTCTCAAAGGTGCATCCTAGATCATAGAACTCAAAACCCTGAACATGGCACCAGCCATGCAGTCAACCATTCTCTTGATCCATTCATCTTCATTCTGGGTCCCCAGTCTCCAGCTAGTGGTATAGAGGAGAACACTACTCATGGTTCCGATCCCTTCAACATCTTTCTGAAGGATGTGAAGCCCCTTTTGATACCTTGCTAACTCCTTGTTAAACTCCTAATTCGACCCCATGTGAAAGAGTAGGAGTGCATGATAGTCCTTTGGTCTTACCAGGTGTGGCAGCCTCTTTTAAAAATTGCAAATGTGAGCCACAAATAGACAGAAAACCTCTCTAGAGAGGTCCAGATGGCAAATGGGTACTTCAGTGACTTCAGTGAGAAGTCAGCAATTACTAAAAATGTTCATGCTTTTTTGGTGTTGCTCTTTCTGCACAGATTAGGTCCTGCTTCATAATGTGTGGGAGATGGTTGGAAAATAAGGGTTTTTTTCCTGATTTTGAGGAAAAATGTACTGGTTGTACTGGTCCTAATAAATAGGACCTGTAACTCAGCATAACTCTGGTTATGTACTTCTAGAGTAACTTACTGGACACTGAACAGTTCAGGAACAGTCTCCTCTCTTTTCAATAGCTGAATCTGCTTCTTGGGCTGATTCCAGCTGTGACTACATTGTCTACTACAGCTTGCTCTCTTCTTCACTTCACTGGTCCATTAACAGCTATGGTATTGCTGAGCGTAAATAGGCGATTTGCATGGTGTTTTCATTATCTGCTGACTGTCATTAATACGAAAGGATCATTACTGCCTCTTACTGCTCCCTGGAACTTTCTGTTTTCTAGTTGCCAGCTGCAACATAACTACTCAAGGTTCAGCAAAATCTTAGTAAAGATGCTTTTTATATCTAAAATGCAATTATATCTTAAACATATTGCCTTGGCTATGTTCAGAGGTTCTATTTTTCATTAATGCTTCCAGCCTTTTCCTAAAATCAGCAGTGACATTTATAAAGTAATTAAATTAGCTGTCAAATCCTGGTGAATAGATCTGTAAAGAAGAATATCAGCTTAGAGAACTGAAAATCAGTTTTAGTCTTTACAAGAGCAATATTTGAGTTCAAATTTACATATACAACACTGCATTTTCTTTTTCATTTGGTATATAGGTTCAGACAATTTGAGGCACAGTCAGCCTTTGAGCCTGTGTGCTATGTAATGACTTCGAATAATACATTTGCAAAAACCAATTTATTATACTGTAGGGCTCTAAGTTGATAAAATGTTATTCAGTGTTTCATTTCTTAGTGTTTGCTGATTTCAAAATTGTAATAATCTGTCACCCAGTGGTATCTATGCAACTTTCTGACAAGATAAATATTTGAAAATAAGTAGATCCCAAGCTTGTGGTGCTGTCCCAGGCCCAGAGAAGTAGGGCAGTTCATCTGTTTGCTCTGAGAGTATTCAGAGAAGGTAAGTTCAGTGGTCACATATTGGCAACTGCAGGAACCACTACTGGCAGCACCTGATGCAGCTGGGAAACTAAAGGAGATTGGGCCTTTATTGTTAAGTAAATGTAAATATGGCTTTGTTTTTACATTTTAAAGAGGTCCATATTGCCAGGTTTACTTTCTCTATAGCTGAGGAAGCTGTCTGTTGAAGAACATGTTGGCATATTATGGTAGCTCGTGATTCAGCTGCCTTGCCTTGCCTTGCCTTCCCTTCCCTTGCCTTCCCTTCCCTTCCCTTCCTTGTTGGATGGTTTCATTGGAGTAACAATGCATTACCTTGCAATGATTGATCATGGTGTCTGGCAGAAAGCAAATGTCACTTTAGTCCCTGGAAACTATTTCTAGGCACACTGGCAAGAACATCATGGGGAGCGGTTTGTATGGCTTCATCAGGAGGAGTTCATGCCTGACTAGCTTGATAAGCTTTGACTTTGAAATGTGTGGCCTGGTAGAAGGGTGGCCAGGCCCAGAACTTGGTGGTCAGTTGCCCAAACTCTAATTCAAGGCCAGTATCAAAAGGTGATCCCCGAGGACAATAGTGAGTCTGATCCTGTTTAATATCTTCATTAGTAATTACTTAGCAACTAATTATTATCTTGATGATGAAGCAGAGTGTACCTTTGGCAAGTTTGCTGATGACATAAAACTGGCAGAAGTAGTTGATATATTAGAAGGCTGTGCTGCCATTCAGAAATTGTGCTCTCATCCTGGAGAAACCTCTAGAAACAGGCTGACAGGAAGTTCAACAAGTTCGGCGAGGAGAAGTGTAAAGTTCTACACTTGAGGATGAATAACACCAGGCATCAGTGCAGGCTGGGAGCTGTCCAGCTGGAAAATAACTTTGCAGAAACTGCTCTGGGTGTCCTGGTAGACGCCAGATTGTACATGGCTCAGCAATGTGCCCTCGCTGCAAGAAGGCAAGGGCTACACAAAAAGGACCCTTGCCAACAGGCTGAGGGAAGTGATCATTCACATCTCCTCAGCACTGATGAGGTCACATCTGTGTCCAGGTCTGGGCTTTCCACTACAAGTGATATATTTACATGCTGGAAAAAGTTCAATGAAGGGCCACTAAAATGATTAATGGACTCGAGCATCTCTCCTGCGACGGAAGGCTGAGAGAGTTGAGAGTGTTCCACCTGGAAAAGAGAAGGCTCAGAGGGACCTTATCAATCTATATAAGTACCTGAAGGGAGGGTGCAAAGAAGTTGGAACCAGACTGTCCTCAGTGGTGCCCAGTGACAGCACAAGAAAATCAGGAAACACATTTTTACTAAGACGATTACTGAGCACTGGCACAGGTTTCCAGGGAGATGATAGCCTCCATTCTTCGAGAATAATAAAACCCAACACAACCCAAACCAAAAAATGCGAACCAAAGCCAAACAAAAGCTTTCTGGATATAGTCCAGGACCATCTACGCTAGATGACCCCTCCTGAGGGGTGTTAGACCTGATGACGCCTAGAGATCCCTTCTATCTTCAACTGTTCTGTGACCTAAGGACAGGACAGGTGTCCTGAAAACAGTTTTGCTTTATGTGGCTAATCCCAGCTGTAATGGGAAACTACAGAACACTACAGAAAGTTTATTTGCACGGCCTGATGTGCAGGTTCATTATGGCTGATTTATTGGAAGAGTGTTATCTGCTGGTTGTCAACTCTGAGACTGGGAATATAACACCTGACTGAATACTTCTATAATGCAGTAATGTTCAGAAGAGAGAAAATGAAATAGTATCTTAAGTCATGGCTGAATACTGCCTGACATTCATCATTATTTGTGGATATTGCAAGCAACTTCAGTAAATTGAGAAATTGGTCTGTGCACCTCTAGAACTGTTTCACTCTGTATCTCATGGAATGAGTATCACTACTGTGCATCAGATATTTGGATTAATAGATGTGAGAAATGTAAAGAAATTCAGCAGATGTTTGCAATGATGCCATTTGCACACTTGTAGGAATTTTTCTCTGTTGCATACCCATTCCTGTTATATAGTGAGAATCAGAGAATTATTAGGGTTGGAAGGGAACTGTGGAGTTTATTCAGTCCAATCCCACTGCCAAGCCAACAGCCACCTAGAGCAGGTGACACACGAACACATAGAGGTGGATTTTGAGTGTCTTTAGGGAGGGAGACTCCATGACCTCCCTTGCAGCCTATTCCAGTGCTCTGCCATCCTCAACGTAAAGAAGTTCTTCCTCATGTTGATGTGGAACTTGTGTATTTAGTTTATGGCCATGGATCCTCATCCTGTTGCTGGGCATCACTGAAAAGTGTCTGGAACCATCCTTTTGGCACCCACCTTTGTGATATTTATGTGTTAATGTGATCCCCTCTCAGTTTTCTCTTCTTCAGACTAAACAGGCCCGGCTCCTGCAGTCTCTCCTCATAAGAGAGATGCTCCAGACCCCAAATCATCTTTGTGACCCTCTGCTAGACCCTCTCCAGTAGCTCCTTGTCTCTCTTTTACTGAGGAGCCCAGAACTGGACACAGCACTCCAGATGTGGACTCACCAGGGCCAAGTAGAGGGACAGCATCACCATCCTCAACTTTCTGGCCATGCTCTTCCTGATGCAAACCAGGATACCATTGACCTTCTTGGGCACAAGGGCACTGATGGCTCATGGACAACCTGAGATACACCAAGAGTCCCAGATCCTTCTCTGCAGAGCTGCTCGCTAGGAGGCCAGTCCCAGCCTGCGCTGGCATTTGGGGTTGTTCCTCCCCAGGTGCAGGAGGAATTGCCCTTAAAGAAGACCTGTATAGCCTGTTAGTAGGATTTCCTGTTAAAAATATGACCTCGAGACTACATATTATTTGCTATTAACCTAGAATTTTGGAAATGGCACAGTAAATATCCCTTGTTTTGTAGTACTCCCTTCTTTGTCTTTAGTACGACAAGGCTTTACAGTAAAGGTAGACACTTTTTCACTAAGTAAACAATTGGATTGGTGTCTTTGGATGCTACAATTTTGTTAGAGGTGTCTTGGGGTGATTTTGTGACAATACTGTATTCCCCATCACCTGCTTGATCTCTAGTGTACCTTTAAATTGCAAAGAGGGGAGAGAGAAGCTGAGGGAACGCTTCCAAGCGGCTAGCTTGACCTTGTAATTAGAATGTTTACATTTTTCTGCTAGTTAGGAGAGCAAAAGAAGAGTTGCTCTCTACCTTCTTCAGCTCTCAGTGGAGAATAGACTGTGATCTGCCTCAGAGGCTTCTGTTCCTTTTTGGACTGTTTTTGGCTTGCTTTTCATCCGAGACCAGCTACCATCTCCGGACCTGCTCGGCGGGACCCACCAAGCGGGATCGTCGGGCCCTGCCTGGCCTGGCCCGGCCCAGCTCAGGACTGCAGGTTTTACCTACAGAAAGAACTCTAAAATCCATAGTCCTCTTTTAGGGAACAGGGGAGGGAGTTTCAATACTCTTTTCTGCCCCGTGCCTGCGGGGGACTCTGTTTGTTAAATAAATAGGTTTTTTCACTTTCATTTGAGAAATTATTTTCCCGAACCCGTGGGGCAGGGGCTTCCAGGACCTGCTTGCCTGGCAGGCAGGAGGGGGAGAGAGAGACACCCCTCTAGGGTTGTTTCCTCCGGGATTTGTGTCCAAACCAGCACAAGGTGTTTTGCTTTTGATGTTGAAAAAAATAAAAGTGAAGCAAAACCATCTTCTTTTCTGTGGTTAAAATCAAATCAGAAATACGAGTAGCTCTGAGAAGCTCAGGTTAATAAGTAAAATGGTTTTAAATATACAATACCAAGTGAAAGTGAGGACAGTTTCAGACGAAGTCTCTGAAGTCACCAGTAAGGTATCTTGGTCAGAGCTTGACAGTAATTTCTTTTTCTAGTGTTATGTCAGCATAATTCGTTTTTCATATTGCATTTGGCCCCCTCAGGGAACTCATGTGGATTAAATTTTTTCAGTGTTCTAATTCAGATAAATCCTCTGTTTGACTGTATCTACTATCACAAAGGGGTTTAGTGAAGCATTTCCTCTGAAATAAATGTTCTCCAAACTACAGCCTTGCCTCATTAGCAATCAGGTTGTGAAGAAATTGTAGGTTATCCATTATAGGTTTTCCAGTTGTTGGCTCCTGACATTTTCTGATCTATTTAAAATCAATATAGCAGATACACATGGGAAGTGCCACTGTGAACTGTCAGAATACAACTGTAAGTGGCACCTCTGTAATATTGGAATAGGAATGAACTCTGGAAAACAAAATGTCAGCCATGATCGTGATACTTACGATTGCATTTTACATGCAATCTTCTGGGAATTGTAGTCCATTCCTCATGCTCTGTTCATTTACTAATTTCAACAACTTTCGTATCTGGCTGATGGTTTCAATTTCCTTCCTCAAAAGCTCCCAATGAATTCTTTATGATTTAGTTCTCTCTTTTATTTGAAAACCATATAGACATAAAAATATAAGAAACAAAGAAAACCCAAGCAAACTAACCACTGACTGAGAATTCACTGATCATTCTGGATCAGTTTTGGAGGGAGATAAACACTTCTGGACCAGATTTCCTTTGGAATTTTTAATACAACCAAGACATATAGATCATTTAAGGGGAAAACTGGAAATATTATTGTATTTTCAACACTTTTGAAAAATAAATTTAAGGTTTTAATTTTTTGTACAGCATCAATAGTCAGCTGATTGGAAGGAAACACTGATGTGTATGTACTTTGAAATATGGCTCGATGTATTACTGCAATCCAAAGTGCAAGACTTAGATTTTTTAATGCCTTCCAGTTTTATGGAATTTTTCTCCTATTTAATTTTCTAAATTTCTAAGAGGCAATATAAGGTATTTTCAGGATAAATTACATGAATGGAGGGGAAAGCTTAAGGCTTTAGGAAGGGCAAAGTCCAAAAAGGTTACGAAACAGATTTCTCTAAGCGTTTCTGAATTAAATGAGTAGTCTTCTATTGTCTGAGAGGCATGATTGTAGAACTGAGAGTTTTGGAAAGGTTTTAATTTATATTGCTACATGGATCTGAAGCTTCAACCTTTTCACTTCTTTTGTGGTCAATTGTTGTTTTAGGTGGCTGTAAACATTAAAGAGAGAACTGTTGCATGGTACAAGAGAGAGGAGTTTTGGAAAGTATCAGAAATGTATATCTTCAGTCAGGTATAACTTTTAATTTCAAAATGTATGGTGACTTCTACTCACTCTCTGTTACTGTTGCAACACATAAACAAATCTGTTCTTCCAAGTCTGAAGGGTTTTCAGACTGTGTTGGAATACCTCAAGAAGATTTTTAATTTCAAAGGTACTGGAATTTGAGTGTGAATTATGCACTTCTACCTCCCTATAATTGCTCTGGCTATGTTGTCAAATTGTTATTTAGAAATTGATTCTCCCCAGCTGCATGTCTTATGAAATGTGAGCACAATTTTTATCTAAACTGCAAATAGAGGGATTTTAATGGAAACTAAACAGAACAATAACAGAACAAAATCAACAGATTAATGAAGGCTAGGTTAGTACTGTATATTTTGAAATTGTGTTCATTATTACAGTCAAGGTTACTTCTTATCAAACACCTTTATCAGGAATGATTTTTCCTTGTTTTACCTTTTCATCATGTTTCACCCTACATTTCATTCTTACTATTTTATTACTTATGTATTATGCCACTCTAAAAAGAAAATTCTATTTAAGAACCTATTTTTTGTCTTCATTCTGACCAAAAGGAGCATTCTGGAAGCCTGTGTCCAGATACAGCAACAACTGTGGCAAAAAGCAATGTAAAGTTAATTAGAACGTGGCTTTATCTGTCTATTCCTGCAGGCAAAATTTCAGCATCTGTTGGCAAAAAGCAAGGATTGGCTAGCCAGCAGGAATGCTGTAATGCAGGAACAGTAGAGGCTGTAAGACACTTTTGGTTTTGAGAGGGATGGTAAACAATGTGTAGCATTTCACAATCACAGAGATTGTCTCTATCATGTAAAAAAGATCATATGCTGTCTGCTCTAGTCCTGGTAGCTCTACGTTCAGCATGAAAGACTTTTATTAACTTATCATTTACCAGTGGATTATAAAAAAATATGCCTCCAAACTTGTATGAGCTTGGCTTTCTGAAGTTTCAGGAAGATTTTTAGCCCAGAAGATTTAGATGCTCCTCATTTGTGTCACTTCAAGATATAAATTAGCCAGCTCTCTTTCAAAAAAATCTATATATTAAGAAGTACTATACTGTGGGAAGCAGGAAGGTAATTTTTTCTGAATCTCTGTGGTTCTCTGTTTATCAGAAAGATTTTCATTTTCATTTTAGAGATGCTGTACTTGTACGTAGAAAGCGTAGCAATTACACATGTTGGTAGAAATTTCTGTGGCATAGTAGAGTTCTTCTGTCTTTCTTTAATGTGAGTAGAAAATTTACTACTGTAGCCATGTCACACATATAGATGCAGAGTGAGGAATCTAAAGGTAAGCACAAGGCCATTTCCAACTCAGCCAGATGCAAGCTGCTCCTAGTTTGTAGGGGACATGGGCGACCATAGAGGCTGTCTGTAAGGGCAGATAGTGAGACAAGTGGTGTATCTGGATGATTTTTGTGGTGACAAGCAAGCTACCTACTCATATGTCTTCTATCTGACAGCAGAGTGCTGAGGAAACTGCAGCTAAGTGCGGTTGAGACTTGCTTTCTGGCCTGATTGAGATCCTCAATGTGACATATTTTTGGCACCACAAGTGGTATGAACAAAGACGAAGTTTGAGTAGCTGGAGCTGACAGATACTGTCATGTATAGGAGACAGGCAGCAGCCTACAGCCCCTTCTCCCCACTCTTGCTCTAGACCTTGATCTTACTCTAAACCCTGGGGTAATCTGGCTAACTGTTCCCAGACAAACTCCCACATTCACAAAACACAGCTTCCACCCATCCAGTAATCTTAAATTCTCTTATTTATCCCTTCTTATTGTGGTTCTGCAAAATGCAGTGATAGTAGGGCAAGCTGGGGAGACCACCTTGGTTCATTGGCATTTCATGTCCTTTCCTTGCCTGGCTGGAGAAAAGATGCATGCCCAGGACTGGCATGCAGGTGCTGAAAGTGGCTTGTCCAGCACAAATGCTACATGGATCACTGTTTGCATTATCCTTGGGATTGGTGTTATGGCCTAGAGGCACAAATATATGCGTTACACATTTCTGTTATTCCTATTTCTCAACTAGTTTAGAGGGACTTTGATCAAATTATTAGGAATCGCGTTTCATAAGTACACTTTAGAACACAAAGATTTTGCTCCTCCGTTTTAGTGCTACTGAAGATTGCTGTAATATCTAGCACTTTAATTTAAAGCCTTGTCATACATTAGATGTAGAAAGGCTTATTAGAAGGGAAGCTATCTGGCATTGGAGTAATTGATTCCATGCAATTCATGCCTTGGAAATCAGTGGCATTTTGCCAAAGGAAAAGTGTTCCCATGATCTGCTTTGACTTTTGATGTCATAGCAGAAATTTTCAGGAAATTACACACACTCCTATACATTAATTTCTTTTGCAGTATCTAGCCTTAGGCTAGACACTTGCCTGAATTTTAGCGACTGTCCAGATCAGTTTAGTTAAAGAAAAGAGCATTAATTTTATGTTCACATAATTTTTCTTTTTAATCAAGTGTTTGAGTAGAACTGTTGAAGGGAGTAGACTACAGCAGTGTGTACACTGTAGCAATGAAATTGTTTAAAAGGGATTACTTGGCATCAAAAATAAGTTTAAGGTATCTAGATGGAACTTTCAGCACTGTGGAAAAGACTGTCAAATGCACTGTAGGTCTTTTCTCTGTTTCCAGGATCTTTATATGAAATGTCAAAATTAAAAAGTAAATGTGAATTCACAGTACCATCATCATTATTTTGCATGCAACTTTTTGAATAGTTCTAGAGCTGCACAAATGTTTCACTTTGCCTCTAGCTTGCACATTGCCTACGACTGTCTCCTTCATTTCTATGGGGTAATGTCTTTAGGTTTATAAGGTGTAAATATCCCTTGGATTCTATGTACTGCTTGGGCTTGTAGTGACTGTAACTCATAATGTAAGTACCCTGTGACTGATTTCTAGCCAAATTATCTTAGAGACCCCACTGTACCACAAATCGCCATCCTCTCTGTTTTCTCGCTTCTGTGGAGTGTCTCACTCCACTGAAGCCAACTTTCATTAGAGTACTTGAAGCACCATTCTTAGTAACTTTTCTTCTGTGAGATTCCTGAGACTTGCTGATTCAGCTTGAAAGCTAAGATTTGTCTTCAGAAGTGTGAGCAGTTCCCTACTCTCTCTCACTTCCACCCCAATTACATGGAGAGATCTGCAGAAATTATCATGTGATAGGAAAAAGACAGAGGAGTACAGTGTGATTACCACCACAGCTTTAATGTCATATAGGATGTAGCCCGACTTATGTAATGGATGCATAAATTTCACAAGGATATTTTATTGTTTTTCTTGACAATTAAAAAAAATTACATTAATATTTTGTTTATTTCAACTATGCCTTTTAAGCTATGTCTATTTTCTTTCTTTTTTTCTCCCCTACGTTTAGAGATATCTTCAATGCATTTATAGATGTTTTAGAAAACTACTATTTTCTTGCTATTTTTGATGCTGAAAACGTAGTTCTTTCTCATAAAAGAAGTTATTATTTGATATTACTAATATATTTGGTGAAAAATCCTGAAGACTTCAAAAGAAATCAACCATAGAATTTAGATTGATATAGATGGATAGACAGCAGCAGAACAAGTGCTCTATTTATCTGAAGTCAGCATTTGCTGTTTTCTTCTTTAACTGGCTATTAGAAATATTTTTATTTTCATTGTTTTTGTAAACCAGCATAGGTATTAATGCTACATGTCAAGTGAAATTTGTATTTAACAAAAAAACCTCTAAGGTATCATATCAAACTTACAAGTCATTAAGAGAATGTGCTGATGAAGTTTGTAATTGATTGACCGCATTCTTCACTGTACTTCTTGACTTGATTGCCTGGTCTTAACTGAATGTTGAATAAGTTGGCTACTCATTATAATTTTAAAATTGTCCAGCTTTATAGTTTTATATTAAAAAATTATCTTATGCTAACCTATCAGTATAATTTTTTAAATTACTTTTGTCATTCTTGTGGGAAGACTCATATATCTTATTGCAAAAATTGCTCCACCAACCTGCCCTCTGATAGATATAACTTTTTTCAAAATCTATGAATGCATGTCTTCCTTGCCAAACAGAATGGAAATATTGTAACATCCTTTCCCTTTTCTCAAGTTCATGTTATCAGTGCTCTCAAATGCTGTTGTCAATCCTCGTATTCTGACAATTAGAAACCTCCTTCTCTCTTTTTATTTTTGTTTAGTCAGTATTTGTTTTTTTCTGTACCAAGGTTGCCCTTATATAGATTTTTTTCCCTGTCCTTAGACATAATTCTCTAACGCATACTGCCAGCAACATTGTTCATTCTTAAACAATTCTCATCTACTCTGTAAGATCTGCAGTTCTCTGTCCAGGGTATTTGCATTGATTCAAGGCATGTTTCCTCTGTCTGATCTGGGTAACAGACACCACCCTATTTTCAAAAATTTTTATTTTGTTCTTAATTTTTTTATTTTATGTTGGCGAGTAAAGTGGCATGTGGCATGCTGAACTATGTATGTGCTTCAGCTCTGCTGTGTGGAGCAACATTAGAGTTTTATCGCATACTCAAGCATGTACAAAAAACTGTGCTGCTTTTTCTAGGAATGCTCACATTGGTGATTTATCATCATGTTATTGCTTTCTGACAAATCCGTATTCTTCTCATCATATTAGAAAATTATCAAAGGGAAGTGACATGGTTCATGTTTTATCCAATTCCTTACTGCATAGAACTTTTAGGGGTCTCCATATTCTGACTTTAGCTTTCCACAAGTACTTCATTCACTTACTTACAATGAAGCAAAATGAATGTGCTTCATTTTGAAGGAGCTCTTTTTGCATCAGGAAAATTTTTATGCAAAAGCCCATGGAATGCTTGTGCAAAGTCTCTTAAAATATTCTTCATGTTTACTATGTTGCCATCATGAAATATTCCACCTTAAAACCAGATGATATTTATGAAAATTTTGAATTAGGTTCAAAGGTAAGTCCTTGTGCTTGTTTATAAGATTGTGAAGGGATATCCATATGGATATTCTTAAATATTTCTCAAATCTTAAACATATGCCTTCTCCCACCCTCAGAATAGTGACCAGTGACAGGACTCAAGGAAACTGCATGAAGCTGAGTCAGAGGAGGTTTAGGTCAGATATCAGAAGATTTGTCGCCCACAAGGTGTTTGCACACTGGGATAAGCTCCCCAGGGAAGTGGTCATGGCACCAAGCCTGTCAGAATTCAAGGAGCATTTAGACAGTGCTTTCAGGCACGTGGTGTGATTCTTGTGGTGTCCTGTGCAGGGCCAGGTCTTGTACTCAATGATTCTGATAAGTCCCTTGCAACTCAGCATGTTCTATGGTTCTATGAAAATGAAACGTCTTATAATTCTGTTTAAGAATCTTAATTTTTTGTGTCATCAGAGACACACCTAGTTGTTTCATTTCTCTCATTGAATTATCCTTGTATTTTTAAAATGTTCAAACACACTTTTCCACAGGGAAATATGAAGGGGAAGGAAGGCAAGAAAGTTAAGATTTTCCAGTGAATAGGTTAACCAGAGAAGGTAAGCAGTAGAGAGGAAATATTAAAGAGAATGGATAGTGCAAAAAATCATGTAAAGTCATAGAGTGAGTGTAGTGGGTTGCCCCAGCAAACATCCACCCTGCTCTTCATTAACATTTGCAGAATGTGGACAAAATAGAAAGAAAGTGAGAAGACTCACCCATAGAGGCAATAACATTTTAATAAGAAAAGTAAAAGCTGCATGGAAAGGAAAATGAGGAGTGTCTGCCACTTCCCAGAAGATGCTGCTCCCTGGGAAGCAGGGCAAAAGTGTAGTGGTTGTTTGGGAAGACAAATACCAGAACCACAAAAATCCCTCCTTCCTCCTCTCCCTGAACTTTTATTGCTGAGCAAGATGTCATATCGTATGAGATAATGCATTGGCCAGATTGGGTTGACGCTTTTGGCTGTGTGCCCTCCCGGCCTCTTTTCCACTTTCAGTCTGCTCACAGGGGGAGAAGGGAGAAGAGAGAAAGCCTTAATGCTGTGCAAGCATGCCCTGTTCAGCAGTACCCAGCAAAACGATAGTGTTCTAGCCATGAACGCAGAGCATAGCACCCAAAGGTCTGCTGTGTAGAAAGTCCGTTTCATCCTGGCCAAATCCAGTACAATGATAAATACAAATACCATTTAGAAACAATAATTTTATGAACTATTTTTGTTTCAGAGTGAATTTGATTAGTCAGTTAAATATTAGATGTTTTTTTTCCTCTTGAACAGAAAAACAAAAAGCACATACAGTGAAGCTTTCCAGTTCTCAGAAATTAATCAGTTTGTTACAGAAATGCATTTTGGAGCAAGAGAATCAGATGTTTTGTTAAGATCAGTATCATTATTTTGCTGCGAGTTGTCACCAAAAAGGAAATGAAAATTTTCTTTGAACGTGCAATCACAAAAGGCAAACTTGTCCTATTCCAGCCACCACTGAAATGTTTCATGCACACTGGAGATACACAAGTCATCCCTAACACACATATATGCACTGCACTTGTGAAACTACCTCCAGCTCTCTACATTACATTACACTGTGATGTTTAATGTAGCTTGCCTTACCCTGTCAATATGTGGTCTGCTATTTATTTTATAGACCTTAAGAAACACTCCTAATTACTAAAGCAAGGCCTGAAAATTCATGCATAAAGTTATTCTTTCATTAGTCAATGCACTGCAGGTGCCAAATATGTTTAGACAATATTTGCTGTATAAAGTTTTCTTTTCTCTCTGTTTATTGTTCATATAGCCAGGTCTGCCTTGAACTAATGGCTCTACAGAAGCATACTTTGGACTGGCCTTCTCTGTTTACTCGACTGCTTTCTGGAAAAAGTGTCCTACTGATAATAAGAGATACTTACAATGTGGCTTCTTCTTCAAATAGACCCACATTTGTACAAGCAGTAACTACTGTAGAATATTTGTAGATGGAAAATGGAGAGATATTGTGTGAGGCTTCAAACACTGACTCTGCAGATACCTCTGTTTGACTGTTAAAAAATGAACATTCTGTCTCCAGTGATTGTCTTAATGCCTGTAAGTGCTTTTAATAATTTGCTCTTAATTCTAATATTTTGTTGCTAAACTCTGGACTCCTAATTCACCTTATACACTACCTGTTTGAGTAATGATAGCTTGTTAGTAAACCCCAACCACACATCCTGCTTGTCTTTAAGAATTTAGCCAGGGGGAGCCACCAGGAAGTAAAAGGCTATCTTGCCCTTTTAATTAAAAAACTTACAGGGTCTGATTTAAAATCCCCTTTTAGTGTTAATTTCCAGTAGTTTCACTGTCTTTGCCATAGGTTACTGTCAAGGTCTTGATTGCTACTATTGTTGGAGCTGTGGAGGTTTTCTCTTTCCTTTTGTCCAGCAGCCTGGTACTGCCGCTGATGCTGTGTACTTATTAAGGAGGTGTGCAAAATCTACAGCAATATGAAAAGCAAGATAAGAAAAATATTTACAATTTTTAATTAGTGTAGAAGCTAAGTCATGTTTTTATGTTGCCATTGTTAGTGTGAATATCAGAAATAGTGTGTCAAGCATGACTAGGAAGGGATCCTTTCCCTATTCTCGGCACTGGTGTACCTTGAATCCTGTATTCGGTTTTTGAACCCTCACTACAAGAAAGATTTTGAAGTGCTGGAGCAAGTCTGGAGAAGGTCATCAAAGCTGGGGAAGGGTAGGGTGCACAAGTTCTATGAATGTTGCCGGAAAACAGCAAAAAAGCAAACTCTCTAAGATTATAATTTTTGTATTTAGGAGCAGGGCATTCTTCATTGTGACACGAGATACACAGGGGATAGCTCCACCTGTTGTCATGCTGAGTACGGGAAAAGCTCTTTGCATACTGTATTTTACACACATATTTACAGGTTTTTCCAGAAGAAACGTATTTGTGATAATAATTTCCCCAAAGCCATTAACACATATTCCCTGCCATCAACACATAGATTCTTCTGTCCTGGGGGTGTTGGTGATCTCTGGTGGTCAACCACCTCATAGTTGTGTCAGACCGCACAATGAACCGGTGTTATTTTTCCAAATTAGGAGAGAAATTAACATATCTGGTCTAGTTCATTATTTTGTCAGTCCCGAGATCAATGAAGTGTAGCTTCTTATTCTTCTCCTTGGTTAATGTTTATTGTACCTTTTGACTGTGCAATTCCATAGCCTAAAGATTTTGTAAAATTATCATTGTATTAGCCCACTGAGGGCAAGCAATTCTTCACCTGGCAACATGAGCTGCAGTTGAAGGAGCTGGGATTGTTGAGCTTGGAGAAAAGAAGGGTCAAGGAGGACTTTATTGCTTTCTACAGCTATCTGAAAGGAAGTTGTAGCCAGGTAATAAGTGACACAATTAGAAGAAGGAGCTTCAAACTGCACCAGAGGAAGTTTAGGTTTGATATTAGGAAAAATTTCTTCACTGAAATGATGTTCAAACATTGGAACAGGATGTCCAGGGTACTGGTGGAATCACTTCCATCCCTGGAATTGTTCAAAAGGCATGTGAGTCTGGTAGCTGAGGATATGCTTTAGCGGTGACCACAAAGGCGTTAGTTAAATGGTTGAACTTGATGATCCTAGAAGTGTTTTCCAACCTTAACCTTAACAATTCCACGATTTCATAAATGTATGAATTGTAGGTTTCCAGGGTCACTGCATGTAAGTTGTGCAACTAAGGAGAAGAGGGATATTTTTGGACTCAGTTCTGGATTATATTGTTTTCAAACCATCTTGAATGAAAGGAAAACAAGTGCCAGTGTTTTATATGAGCTTTCAGATAAGAATGGGAATAGATTTAATTTATAGCTTCTGCTAAAATAAATAATAGCTTCTGCTAAATTTTCTGCAGAAACATTCAACTTAGTAAGATTAAGTAGTATAAACATAAGGTGGAAAACACTAGTATAAGGCCAGTGGGAAGTCACTGAATATCACAGGCATCAAAATATCTTTCTTGTATTTGAATTCTTCTGTGCGTTAAAAAATAAAATTGTTTCAATTTAAAAAGAGAAATTACGTTCCTTTCAAAATCAGTGCTGATATACAGCCTAGCTCACATATTGTGTGGTACACATTCTCTGTTTTAATGTGGCACTTCCAGTCATTCCTTTGTTTTGTATTTGTTATATTTTCTGAGTCTGCCTTACAGAAGTATTTTGATATAGCAGGTTTTTATTATAACCAGTAGTTTATAATGATGAAGTGTATGTTTCATATTGACAAATGAGAACACTCACACATTTTGTTTGAATTTTTTAAACAAGTGTCGTTTCTGTAAAGCTTTTTTTGTTCTGTTGTTTAAACTGCTTGTGAAGTAAAAATTGGAAGTGAAACTGGACAGAGGACAATGAAGATTTTCAAGAAAATATCCTGTAATCCAACAGGTAGGTAACGAGCTACACACAGCAAAAACCCCAATATGAGCCAGACACTACATTCATTATTGATGTGATAATGTTATTTCTGTTGCCTTTAGATACATTTCAGCTACCTAAACAGAAATCATCCTGTGGGTTTATTTCGGCTTTTGCAAAACAAACAAACAATCAAGCAAACAGATGAATATCTCTTTTGGCTAAGTATATGGAAGAAATTTCAGCAGGAAAGTGACAAGTTCTAAAGATAAGGATAAAGCTATTTTTCTCAAACTGAGAATCCCTACATCTTCTGTGATATAATGGATGAGGTGCCACCAAAGGTTAATGGTCATCTTTCACTCAGGGAAATCTTTCCCTGTTCTTCCAGGTCCCTGTCCCAGTGAACAAATACAGACTGTATGTGTGTTTTTGCAATATGGTTTCTATCTTGAGTCTAGCACACTTTTCTTTCTTTTTGCTATACGGTTTAAGAAATGTCTGTAACATCTAACAAGTTTGTGTAACTTCATCAATTCCCTTCTCTTGATTGATTCAAGGAAGACATTGATTCCAGCATGATCAAAAAAAGAGAGGTGGAAACAATGTTTTGCAAGAAGCTAAATAATTTAGAAAGTAAGATAATCGAGCTGAAAAACTGTAATGAAGTTCTTGCTTGAACAAAAGACAAATCTGAAAATCATGAACAGGAATAGAGGTCCAAACATTCAGGGTCTGAAGAGATATATAGAAGATTATATAATCTTTTAGTAGTTAGCTGAAAATTAGCTCATACTCTGTTGTGAGGCCTCTAACAAAGTCTTTAGACTTTTCAAAAGTGTTGAGACAAGTGTGACAGGTTTATCTTTCTTATAACAGGTATTTCTTTTTTCCTACTTTCTCTTAATGAAATTTAAAAAAGGTGAAAACAGTGTTTAACTTCCAAACATCCTTTTTATACACTTGTGAAATCTAAAATCAAACTAAATAGGCCAGACACTTGCCTGTTGTAACTGGAGGAAGATTATACCAGAAGACATTATTTAATCCCATCTCTGGGTAAAAGGGTTTTGCCCAAGCATCTGCCACTAAGTCTGTGGATGCTGCTACGTAGCATAAGCAGAGAGCTGGTGAGACTGCTGCTCCACTTGCACCATCAGTGTTGGTAGGGAATTGATCAGGTTTCCAAAACATTAGGGGCAATCCTGATTCCAAACACCATACATTCTGCCAGGGAAACAGGGAGGGGAGAGGCTGTAATTCTCTAAGAACTTTTATCTTGGTTCCGTGTCTTTATCTTGATTGCACAGCACACTGACATATTCTACCAGTGCTCTGTTTCTAGCTATTGAAATTGAGGTAGCTCCATTTCAGTCAGTGAAGCTGTGCAGGCTTTTAGCAGCTGAGGACTTGTACTTCATTCTGGTGCATAGAATGAGATTTTTCATAGGTTTCATATTTCTGTAGACTCAGGCTTAATATGCTACTTCTATTGCCCTTCAACTACTCCATATTTTTGGTTTAAATGCAGTGATATTGAGATATTTCCTCTCAAGTACCTTGATACTGTGCCATCACTGACCCATAATTGTATGTTTATTTCTCAATTATGTAAATCCCTGCACTCTGACTGAGAAAGGTTTGATTTACATAATTATTAGACTGCTATTTCTGAATAACCATGAAGAATCTATCAGATATTTCTGTGTTAACTTGCTGTAGACATCAGACTGTCATTCCTGTAAAGGACATAACTTTCTGTTTCCATGCTTATTGTGTATTTCTTTGCCTCAGAAAATTAAATGCCACTTATCTTCAAGAAGAAATTTCAGAACAGGTGCTTTGACAGTAACCTAATTAATGAAGACTGACTGGGTGATGAATTAGTGTGTCCTTCTCTATAAGCCCTTCCTTTTCTTTCTCTCTCCTTCAGCCCTCTGATCTAGAGGATCATGTTGTGCATTTGAAGAATGCAGCTGGTTTGTATATCAAAAGTCTCAAACAAAAAATCTCAAACCAAAGGGAAAAAAAAGAGAATTAATTAGAACAAAAGGAAATCAGTTTCAAGTCATGTTTAGGGCAATAGCTTTTGTATATATAGAATCAGAATTAGATTATCAATAAGAAAAAGAATTCTGTGAAACCAACAAACTGCAGGTGGGATGGTGGCTACCTATGATGTAATAAACCTTTATATGGAAACTGAAATCTTCAATTTTGATATGATTAGAAATGTGTTTCACATTGTGAAAACTTCTCGAAAAATCTGATTTAAAAATGCCCTGTGAATGGTTTATTCTTTTCCCCAATCCATCAAAGTATGGTTAAACTGCTAGTTTTTTGTTACCCATCTAACACTGATTATAAACAATCAATGATAATTTTTGTCATTTTTTCTTTTGGATGGGATAGTGTAATTTTTTTTCCTATTAGAAAATGTAATTGCATAGGTTTTAAATCAGTAAAAACCTTGTTTTAAAGACAAAGATTAACAGCTCTTTCTAGAACCTGTATTACCTACAGCTAAAAGAAATTAATGAAAATGGACATCAAGAAAGAAAATATTCTAATGCTCAGGTCTAATGACATATGACACAGTAGTCAGCTAACCATACTTAGGAACAATATGTCTGTTGATGATGTCTGTAAATTTTGTAGTATCATTTCATAACATTCTAATTGACAAGGAACTGAGGCCTTTTTTTTGAGAAGTAGACTGCCTATGTATGCAAAATAGACTGAAAATTTTAATACTGGTACCAATGTTCCAAGTAATCAAAAATATTGTATTAATCTGTGGAAGAATTACAGAATTTTTGCTAGCCAGTCAGCAACAATCACAAAAGTTCGGTGTCAGAGTCTCACTAACAGCCTTTTAGAATTATTTGTCTTTTAATCATAGAGATCAGAACATTCAATTTAATCTTATGTGACTCAAAATTTGTAGTTCTTTCCTACTGTTTTGGGGTCTTGAGTTTATGAAGCTTAAAAATCTGGTTTTGTTGCATTTGCATCTTGCACCCCCTCCGTTGGGAGAAGTTTATCACATACACCAGGAAACAGGTCTATGTGATGAATGTTATCCTTTGCTAAACCTTTGGCCACCTTACAGTCATAAACATATTTCCTGAGGTCCTGAAAAGTACTCATTTTTTGATTGCATAATACTTCTCAAGGGACTGTATTTTTTACCTTTTATTTAATTCTGTTTTTTAAATTTGGTGACATTATATACCATTAACAGCAGGAGTAGGTTTCCATTGCAGTGAATTGAACAGGATGTTATTGCTGTTGTTATACATGCCATATGTACAATTATTCCATTTAGTTTAAATTTTAATTGAGCAGAGAGAGAGACTTGTTGGCAATTACTAAGATGATTTTTTTCTCCCTCCTTCTTCCTCTTTTAAAATGCTAACCAAAGCCATGTGAGAGAACAGTTTACATTTATTCTGAAGCTGACACAAAAGAAATATTTCCTGCTTTAATTATCACTTTTTTAGCAGAATTCATCCATAATATGAATTAGTTACTCTGTAGGTGGCCCTCTGCTTAGAAAAGATTTCCATATTTTTAAATTAGTAAAAAAGAAATTAAAGAAGGAAATTGATGTTTTTGAGCATTAAATATAATCACAAGTTAAGCGAGATTGTTTTGTTGTGGCTTTGGTTGGTGTTTTGTTTTTTTAGTTGTTTGTTGTCCACCTGTTCTTCAAACTCTTCTATGCAATTTTCTTTATCGTGTGCCACCAGCTCCTATGTTCTCTGTCAACATGATAATGACACTGATGCTTTATCAGTGTGATGATTTGCCTTATTGTGTGCAGGACTCTCTTTGTACCTGTTTTGCATTCATGCAACAGTGCTTGTGAATTCTGATGTCAGATAGAACCACAAACTAAAACACAGTGTTTCAATTTAGAGAGATTAAAAGATTAACTCCTATTCAAAATCAGGTAAATAAAAATTGATTTTAATATGTTCTTTGTTTTAAACAGTGGCCTTCAGATACTAAGTATGAGAACTTCATATCTTCCAGAGAAGATATACAGGTAAGGTTTGTCTATTGCTTTAAAGTGACATGTTGTATAGTCCCTGTTTACGTTCTACTTAGGAGGTCTAATACATGTACAAAAAAATTATGGTGTAAATATAGTTACAAAGTCATGGTGTTGAAGTATCTCATGTTTCTTTCTGGCACTGTGGCTGAAAGTAAGATGCATTTTTATAAGGTTTCTACTGAACCAGAGAAGTCTTAATGCGTTATGAAATAATTCAAGACAATGTAACACAGAAATTTAACAAAGTACATTTTTTGCACAAAGAAGACCAAAATGTCTTCTGTATAACTGCCTTCCTGGCTCATATTCTGAATGCTTTTGACTGCAGTTATCAAGCAGAATTTCTCTGGCTGTTGATTCTAGCATACAGTTTCTTATTTCTCTGCTATCTCCTGCTGTGTGTTCATTTCATAGGAATTTCAGAAGGTTAAACAAGATGTATTTTTTCTCAGAGAAAAAAAATTTTCTCATGACATGAAAAGAAAGAACTACCGAAGCAACACAGGATACATATTAATGCCTTGGAACAAGAAGTGAAAGATAAAGAGCAAGTGATGTTAAGGACCACAGAGAACTATGATATTGCCCAAGAGGACCAGGCTGCAACTAATTTCAAAAGCATGAGGTAGTAACTTGCTTTCTCAAAAATCTTCAAATTAAATGGTGAACTGCTGAGTCCTGAAGCTTGGTAAAAAGCTCATTGCTGAAGGGAAACTGGCTTTGAAAAGTCATGGCATCTAAGCACTTGTTTAGTTTTTCAGGACTTCTGTCAAAGTTGTGGATGCTCCATTCCTGAAAGTGTTCAAGGTTAGGTTGCATGGGGCTTTGAGCAACCTGGTCTAGTGGAAGATGTCCCTGCCCACAGCAGGGAAGTTAGAACCAAATGATCTTTAAGGTTCATTCCAATCCAAACCATTCTGTGATCATATAAGCATAGAATTCCTGTACAGACCTCCAAACCCGTATGTAACATGGTATAGATCATGATTAAGTAAAAAACTCTTAATTCTCTGTTAGACCAGACTTGTGAAATAACAAATCAAACAACCAAAAAATGCATCAATGAAACAACCAAACAACAAACCAGCCAAAAAAAAAAAAAAAAAGAAAGAGAGAGAGAAGAATGTCCTTGCTATTTCTGCACCCTGACAGCAGGGGAAATCTAGAGCAATCATTTCAAACAGAGATAATTTTATTTCTCATCTCATACTAGCTGTTTGACCTTATTGTAGGTTTCAGTAAGTGTTCAGTGATTCCTGGAATTTTATTTAATTGGCTTTTTCAGTCAAACTGCATTCCTCTATGATAGCTAAAAAAAAAAAAGTAAAAAGCCCCACCTTGATGTACATTGTGCTATCATAATTTTATGTATGTTGTGTCCAAATATTCTTGGTTACTGTTGGCTTTTTGTAAGTTTCCTAGACCATAAACACAGTTCTGGTTATTTTCAAATAGATAAGGTCAGCTTCGCTATTCATATCTCCTCAAACAATGCATTAATTCATAATCATGTTATGCCCTTCTCTTTTTGCAATACATAGAAAGTAGAGAGTATTTTCAGTCAGGAATTGACTAAACAGTTGAAAAACTACTTACATTTTTAGCATAGCTAGAGTCAATTTTCATTTAATTTTTGCTTTAATAATTTTCTGCATAAATAAGCAAACTAAAGAAAATTAAATGTTATGGTATGAGGGATATTTGAAGTGCCCTATGCTGGCGACCCTCCTAATTATACAGCAGTGCAGTCTAGTCTAGTGAGTACTTGTGCTCTGTGATGCTGAACTGTGGAACAGGAAAAACTCAGTATGCACACAGTTACAAAGCTAGGATATGCTTTGGGTACTAATGAAAACTAAGTAAAGCTCCCAAGCACTTAGTCTGTGTGTGGATGAGTTGCAGTGCAGGCTGCAGAAAAAACAAGAGCTAGAGAAGCTAGCTTGGTTTCTGGAATCAGTCCTTTCACAGTCTGGTTTAACTTTACAGGCTGGTTTACCCTACTTACCATATGAAGGTCTGTGCAAGAGCTGCTAGGTGTTTCTGGTGCAAACCCACTTGTTTAGATACAACTCATGTACCTGTACCACGCACACATCTCAGCTTCTGAGGCTCTGGCTCCACAAGGTTCAGTACTGCCTTAGCGCAGAGCCATGATATGCTCTTGGAAGCATTTTGAAAATGCGACTGTGCTTTACTTTTCCAATTTAGAATATCCTACAGGGTTGTTAAAGGCCTTTTTAAAACTTAAGGGAGATTTCTAAAATGGATAATTTCTTTTTGGACAGATCAAGACTGAGCATTTGAAACATTTGAAATATTGTTTCAAAGGACATTAAAAAAACCCGAAAACAACAACCCTATCTTTGTCTTCACTCAATTGTCTTCAAACCAGTTGCCACTTTGGAACTGGAATTTGCCCTTATCTCTTTTCTTGTATTTAAGAACTGGAGAACTGATGACAAAGGTTTCCAGAAAGGTTACAATTCTTCATAAACATCCGAGCAAGAGAGTATCACAGCACAGAAAATTTAACATGCTGTCTCTCCTGCATGTTTTATCACTTTCAAATTAGAATGAAAAAAGACATCAATTCTATCTAGCATGCTCAAAATGCTAATAAAAATGAAGGAAAAAAAGTAAGTAAAATAGTTGATGGAGAAACATTAAATGAAATTTGTGATTGTGTGATGCCTCCCAAATTATACCAACACAGTAGGGGGTTTTACTACTCCAAATGATTGCTGTTTTGAAGGGAAAGGCTGTTGTTTGGGAGTCCTAAGGTGTATAGCAGATGGTACTGAACTGAAGTGGTGGATGATATTCACAGCAGAAACAATAAGGACTTCAGATGGAATTGACAGGTTGTAGAAAAGTGCAAATGCACCCCTGTATCTCAGTATTATTATGTAAAGTATTATGAAAAAGCTAGATTAGAATGGCACGTTGATGTACACTTATTAACTAGTGTTTAATTTCTCTTGGGCCTATCTGGAATATATCTTCTAATAAGTAGGTAGAACAGTGTGATTGCTGTATTTAATAATTATAGGACTGGCTATTCTCAATCTTTCCATCCTGCTTATCAGGTGTGAATAGAAACTTTGTGAATATTAAAACCAATATTTTTGTTTAGGTGATTTTACTTTTGTTTTGGTGTGATGGCTAGGAATTAAAGAAAAAATACAGGTAAATGAACTTTTTTAGTTTGTATTTTATCTATGTTTGTCTTGAATTCTAGCAACTAAAAAAAATATTATAGGATATAAACAACAGCCAGATTGTGTCCAGGAATGCTACAGTCGTACAAAGCAAGTTGTCTGATAGCTATATATTCAACATTCTGATCTCTTTTGAAGATACCAGAACAGTCTTAAGCTTGACTTCCATAGGGCTTCCCTCACGAGCTGCTGCTATAATGCTCTGTTAATTCACTTTAAAAGTAAAAATGCAAAATTTGTTTTTTTTTTTTTAATATAAGTATTTGATTTGTAATAAACTGCTTTGATAGAATTTGTTTTACCTAGTTTCTTGGCAACAGTTCCAGGAACAAAACTGTTCTGTATTGTGACCTAGACTTATGGATATTCTAGTGCTGAAAAACACAATGTTATATTTCCAGGGCCCACGAACTGACTATAGATCTGAAGCCAAGGAAGTTGGTCAGCTTCCTGCAAGCATGCTAGGAGCTGTACCAGTTAGCCATACTTTTTAACTTAAAGGAGTATTATTTCATTTCTGTTCATTCCTCCCTCCCCCATGTCCCTAAGAATTCCCATATTATAATTGTTTAGATTCTCCATTGATGAAACTATAGTACAATATATGAGTTTGGGCATTCCTTAAGTGACATTTATGACTGTCAAAATGTCTTCAGAGAAAAATTCTGGATAAAACTCTTTATGCTCTTCTGATGTGAGGTAAAGCTTTAGCCAAAATTATCTTTTATCTGTATTTTTTATAGTTGTCAAGAATTCCCACTGCTAGCTGCAAGGAAACAGGGCACTATATGCGTTAAAAAGTTTTGCAGTATGTATTCTAAGATGCTATTGGAATTGAGAGTAAATCTAGAAATATTTTTATAGGTCATGTAAATATTTATGAGATGAGTATGAAGATCATCCTATGCGCACCTAGAGAGTACAGATGTTCAGTGAAAGATTCTATTTGTATATAAGATTTTCCACCACCAGTAAAATTGTTCAGGAAACTAGAAGACTACAGACTTTAATTTCCCTGCAGATATCTTTTAAATGATTATTATAGGTGGAATCATAGAATAATTGCCTCCTACAATACATGTGCCACTCTGCCTTGTTGAAGAGGAAGATGTCTAGATCTTTAGTTTCTTTCTTTTCCGTAATGTGTCCTCCCCTCCTCCAGTAAAAAAAAAGCCCAGGGTAGGCTGTCTAAGTGACCTGTGTTTGTTTCCTGTGACAGGCTGAGTTTGTTGGGTAGCTTGCGTTGAGCACTGCTCAGTAAGAAGATGATTATCATCTGCCACTCCTCCACAGAGCACGAGTTCCATGTGGTGCCTTCACAGCTGAGAGAGCAGGTCCTGCCAGGCCTGAAGAAATGAAAAGGAATAAATTTTCTTAAGGATTTCTTAAGGATTCAGAGGAGTTTTGCAAGCTTGGAGATCTAGGCAAAATGTTCTTGTTCTTGGGCACAGGCTAGAATATGCTGCATAAGACCACAATTACGCTTGGAATGTTTTTCTCTAAGCTGACAAATTTTATATGGGAGAGAAGAGGAAAAGGAAAAGAAGCACCCTAATGATGGGCTTCTAAAAGTGTGTCCAGGCATCCTGTGAGCAACCTCCAGGCCTTGAACTGGATGAACAGCTTCCAGAGCCACTCAACACTCCTCCACATCCTGCAGTCCTGTGTTCATCATGAGCTGAGGATCTTTGCCACAGTGATATTTGTGCAACGGCGTGTACTCATGGCTGTGCAATGGTGCATCAGAGGCTGTCGCCTGCTGGGCTGGCAAGGCACCTGTGCCACCAGCGGGCAATGGAGCAGCTTGCATGTGTCCTTGGCCCTGCTGCCTACCAAGAAGGGTTTCACTCCTATCCCAGCCTCTTTCAGTAGTGCTGCAAGACCCAGTGCCAGTGAGCTCCCCAGCACTTCGTCCACTACCAGTAGTGGGAGTTTAAGTTAACTGCAGGTAACCAGAAGCCCCAACCTTTGCTGCAATTGCCATCCCTGCAGAACACAAAGAGACTCAGAAGGAAGCAGGGAAGGCTGTGCTTAGGCCCTCCACTTCCAACTGAGGCAGTGAAAGCTCTGCTGTGGGCCAGAGGAGGACGAATAGTGCCCACATCTCCGCAGCTAATAAGAGGCTGACACTGCATCAGTCACCTTGGAGGGTGTTTTGGGGGCTGACCAAACCAGGACTGAGCCATCAGCTGAGGAAGGCACCAGCCCTCAAGGGTTCCCAGCCCTCCAGATCAAACAATTCAAAAAACAGAAATGCATGAAAACTGCAGGAAAAGTTCCAGTGTTATGAACAAGGCATGTGGTGTTGTTGTCCTCATGGTTTTTTTCTTTTCTTGATGGATAGGTTGAGATGTTTGCAGAGCAGTCCTTCTACATGTGCCAAGTTGTTCCAGACTCTTTTGATGTCCGGACTCTCCCTGAAGGCTAGTGCTGGCCTTCTCCAGGCCCATTTCTGTAGCTGGCCATAAGGCAGAAGTTTCTAGCTGAGAGGTCTCCAGGTCCAGACTGTGCCCCACAGTTCATCACCTCCGGCCACTCATGAGCTCTTCAACGCCAGCCTCTGCCCCCACATCCTGGTTCTCTGGTCTCCTACCAGCCTGGGTTGCCTGGTGCAGCCTTGCTACGGCCGCGACCGATTCCCTCCCCCTGCCTGGAGTTACGACTTGCTGCTGCTCTCTGTGTCGCCCCAGGGTTGTACCCTGCCAAGGCAGGAGACCCAAGGAGTTAATGAAGGAGAAGTTTTCAGTCCTGCCGTTGGGGAGGAACAAAGCCAGGCACCAGCGCGTGCATCAGGCTGCCTGGCTGGTGAGCAGCCAGAAAAAGGCAACCATGCTGTTGCCCTCGTGTTATGATCCAATTATAAGAGTTGCCTGTGCCTGAATTAAGGTGCAAACAAGACCATATGTTGAAGCCAAAAGTATGTATTCTATTTAATAGTAAATATGAGGAAGAGAGATAGGAATAAATAGGAAGAGAGAGAGGGATGGGTGGGAGAAAAAGACAGTGAGAGAAAGACATATTAAGCAAAAATATTACTACCATGTTGATCCCTACAGCATCTCTCTGGTCCTTCTTCATCCTGGTCTTCTAGGTAGTGGGGGTCCTGAAGTCGTTCTTCTGGAGGTAGCACCTTTATACAGGCCAAGTCCCAGGTATCCACGGGGCATAGATGCCATTCCCATAACTTGAGATGGCATGCGCATAAGCACTTGCTCCCTTTGCCACAGTTTGCCATGGTGGGAATTTTTGTCTGGATGCTAACTAAATCTTGACCTTCATTAGTCCTGGAACTGACTCCTTCCTGCTGTCCTGTCTGTGCTTATCTCAAGTTCCTGTTGCGGCTTATCTTATGAGAAGTTCCTTCTGTGGCTTTGACAGTGTTTTGAGACAGTTCAACTGCATTCTTTAAATCCTTACACCTTGAGCATAGACATTACTCCCCAGCTCTTCCAGTTCCAGCCTTGGCAATGGCATTTCTTCTGCTCTGCTTGGAAAGGACCCCTCTTTGTCTGATGTTTGGCAGATGGATGCAAAGCTGCTGATAATATTGGTTTTGTCTAGTTTGGAGAAAAGGAGGCTGGAGGGTGAATTCATTGCTACTACTTCTTGAGACGAGAAAGTGGAGAGAAGTTTGCTGTTCTCTTCTCCCTGGGATCCAGCAACAGGATGTGTGGGAAAGGTTCAAAGCTGCATTAGAACAGGTTCAGACTGGACATTAGGAATTATGTCTTTACTGAGAGAATGACGAAACACTCTCATGGACTTGCTGGAGAGGTGGTTGATGCCTCTTGCCTGTCAGTCTCTTTAAAAGAGGCATCAGTACAATGCCCTTCATAATGGACTTTAACTTCTGGTCTGCCCTGAAGTGGTCAGGCAGTAGGACTAGATGATCACCGTAGGTCCCTACTAATGGATCTATTCTATTCTATTCTATTCTATTCTATTCTATTCTATTCTATTCTATTCTATTCTATTCTATTCTATTCTATTCTATTCTATTCTGTTCTAGTCTAGTCTAGTCTAGTCTAGTCTAGTCTAGTCTAATGTTTGATTTCACATAGGCTAAAACCTAGGAAGGTTTTACAGGAATTTGTGAAAGGATGTTGAGTCAGGAAGTTTACAGTCATCTTGAATTCCCATTGAGGTTTAATAAAACCCCACCAACTCCAAACATCTGCATTCAGTGATTTCTGTGCACAAGTATGTGAGAGACATTATATACAAACACACATGTATATGTGCTTACATGCAATCCCCCTTTGCCTGTATATATTATAAATGTGTTTACACATATGCAAGAATCCTACATGCACAAGTATTTATTTACTTTTACAAATGAGATTTATTCAAGCTTCGAGGATTTTGACGGCAACTATAAAGCATATAGCTTATATGGTAAATAAATTCCTGATTTAATATTTCACAAAACCTTGTACATGGTTAAAGCTCTGGCTTATCCAGCTGTTCAATCTGATGTATTATATTTCATATAAAAAAATCAAAGCTGTCATATTCAATTTAGAAAAGGCTGGCAAGAGTAACATTGCTATTTACAGCTCCATAAAGTGAAGCAATAGCTAACTCTTCATAATACCAAGCTTATCAAATTAGCTTTGTGTACTGAGGCTTTGCTGACTAATTAAATTGTAGTTGGCACATCTGATAATGAAATGTTGAACTCTCAAAAGTGATTGAGAACAAGAATGGAGAAACTGGCTGGAAAGGCGCATTTTCCTTCTTTTCTCCTGTCTCCATCACTCTAAAGACAGCAAAAATATTTAATTGGCAAATTTGATGCAGAAAAACCTGTCATTTACCCACTCTGGACATGATACAAAGCCACTAGGGATTCTCTCTGTAAATACTTACTATGTCTCTAATTGGGTGACCCAAAGTTAAACAGTAATGTTCTGAAATAGCTGTCTAGAGCAAATGTCAAGCTGATTCACAAGTGAGTTCTGTCTGCTGCAGTCATTTCTGTTCTGAATCTCAACCTTTTTGTCCTGCATGTTAAAAATATGTTGTGGAAAAGATAATCTCTTGCCTAAAGAACTTGGAATTGAGTTTCTGTCAGTAACAAGTATTAGCTGTAAGCAAAATGTAACCATTAAATTAAGCTGGATTTATTACTCTGTTTCATCACAAAAATAGCTCAGTGCAGCTGAGTCACAAGTGCCATTCTTTTAATATCCTAACTGGCATTGAAATCAATGTTGGGAGGGTACAGAATCCTCTTTCTTACCCTGCTGCAGGGCAACTGAACTCCTTTGCGCAAAACTAAATAAAATGGATTGGCTAGGGCCTCCTTTTTCTTTTTTTCCCAGGATTTTACAGTAGTCTTTGAATCGGGATGGTACTTTTGGAAACACTGGGTTCAAATGCTTGTTGCTAAGTAGAAAGTGTTCTGATTAACATTATAGATTGAGTTCTTAATGCTAAAATTTGTGCAGAAGGGAGAAAAGCCACTTAATTCTGAAGTATGATGACAAAATCACATGTTGTGACTTTTGTTAAAGCAAACACATGCTTATGTGCATTAACTTAATGCAAACATAGATGTGTGTTTGCAGCTTGAAGAATATCTGCTGTCTTGAGAAATGTTGTTAGGAAGGGTGTGTTTTATCAGGCTCCGAGGATTTACTCTTCCCTAATAAAGAAGAAGATCTTCTAGTAATCTAAGAGAGCAGATCTTCTGGAGTTGTGGAACCTGTCGCCTAAAATCAAATATTCGTGAGTTTGGGCAAGATTTTTAGGCTTGTGTTTCTGAATGCAAGGGAGCAATCATTGCCGGAAGGGTTTCTGTAGATCTGACATTTAACCTCCTAGAGGGATATTTTTGAAATCATTATCTTCAGTAGTTAGTGACTCCACCACTGGAGCTGACTTGTTTGTGTGGTTTTTTTTTGTTGTTGTTGTTTTATTTTGTTTGGTTTGGTTTTTTTTTGTTGTTGTTGTTGTTTTGTCTTTTTGTTTTGTTTTGTTTTCGTAATTTTAATTTTTTTTTTCTGAATTTGTTACAAATTTGTTTATGACACTATAAGTGGCTCTATCCCAAGTTTGCATGTATGTATTTCACTTCAGGCAAAATATTAGTTTGGATTTTGATGTATTTTTTTATATAGATCTTGTTTGTTCCAGCAACTTGAATGATTACAAGCCATTCAAGTTCTTTAAATTTCTTTTACCTAATAAGTCTCATGTTATCTATCCCAGATGTGATTCCTCCTGTTCAGTTTTAAACTGTTTGAAGACTTCTTGGGCTTCAGGTAGTCATCAATATATTGTCTGCTTTAGAAACCATTTAAATCTCTAAATATGTAAGATTTTAAAGATAGCAGCTGCTTTTTAGATACCAAGAGCCATATCCTTTGTGGAAAGGGGTAAAAATAACACAAGAGGCTTCTAACCCACAGTCTTGGAATTGTGATGTCACAACTGGTTTCAGCAAATATAGTATTCTGGCTAATGTCTTTTGCTGGTCAGGCAAGTTATTTAATTGAACCTATTCCTTCCAGTAAAAGGAAAGAACACAAGAAGAGATCTTATAAACAAATATATAAAGAATGGAGTGGTTCTTTCTTTCTTCTTTCCAAATTTCTTTTTTTATTATTTTATTTTTGAAGTTGAGGTGTTAACTCTGTCTTTTGCAACTGGAGGCACAGTATGACAAATCTTATTGTTAGGATGGTAGAAGGAAAACTATATTTTGGAGAGGATTTGAAAGAATATTTATGTTACATTCTACATCTAGTTTGGGTCAATTAAAAAAAGAATTTTTCATGGTGTATCTTATGTAAGAGAAAAAAAGCAAATCCCCTAATTTTAAAGACTATAAGGCCTATAGATGTGTATGGGTTTGGTGAGATTTTTTGCTCTTGCGTATAAATTTTTTTCTTTCTGATTTAGCGTGCCTGAAACTCCTGCAAAAACATGCTTTAAAGCACCTCTGTGCAAAACATATTTAAGAAGATTTGGTTTTGTTCTCTTACTTTAGGATAATTTTGTGTTTATATCTGTGTTTTCCACTTCATAGAGATTTTTCTGCTGTTTCTGTGATACCTTAGCCAATTATCTCTGCTTCTATCTCTAATTATCCTGAAGTCTAAACCCTTTTGCAAATTAATATTCTGTCAGCAATCACTAACATTGCAAGGTATGGCATGTCATACATAAATGATACCTTTTAATTGTGACTCCAGTCTGCGTTATTGTCTGCTTTTCTAAATTGTCATTATCTACTGCCAGCTTTGTTCCCCATACTAATTTAGAAGTTGATACATGCATTCATATGTTTGTCAAAACATTAAACATATGCCTGTATAGATTGCCTAAAGTCCATGCTGACAGAATGCATTGCTTGGAAACAGCAATATTCACACTTAACTTTTTTCTGCTTGTTAAGTTTTCTTCCTTCCATAATTGTTGGATGCCTTCCAGCTTATTGTAAATTCTTCAAAAGCTTTTCTTGCTGGATGCTGTAAGTTGACTGAACAGTAAGAATTGGATACTTGTTTAATACAGATAGCCTTTCCCTGAACCACTCTGGGAATTCAGAAAGGATCCAATTTATATGTTGCTCTGGGAAAGCATTATTTGTACTTACAGTATAATTTGCAAAACCATGCTGTCAGTTAAATTCATGTTATACTTTTTTCTGCCTTTCTGCAAGTTGCTTGCAAATACATTTCTGCTGGAGTAATTGTTGAAGACACAAAAAGAAAAAAAGAAGAAAATCTCTGAATTACTTACAAGTCTTTGTTGTTGTTTTTATTTTTTTCCTTTTCTTTCTAACACAGGAGATTTATTGTAAAGAATAATCTTTGAAAGTTAGTGTTAGTTTCTAGACTCAAGAGAAAATAACAGTCCCAGTTTTTGCAAGCAGACTTGATCTAGAGTAGCTTTTATCTTGTATTAAATGGCTGACCGGTGTTAGAAATGTTTGCCATGAAAAACTAGGATCTGGCATTTTTGAGCGTTACTGATGTTTGTTTCTAGCATTTGCTGTGATGTACTGAACCACTTTGTTTCCCTTATTACAAAACATTTTGTTGTAGCAGGTCTAATATATCGTTATTTATCTGATCACTTTTGAAGTCATAGATTTGGAATATTGCTAGGTTACATAGATTTAAAAAAGCTTTGAATAACTGAATTGAAGGAACATTAATATTACTGGCAGTTATTAACCAAACTTTTCCAAAACACAGCCTAAGCAAAAAACCACATGCGATCAGACATCTGTTAACTTCATACTTTTATTGGCATTGGTGCGAGATGCATAAAATTCTCTCTCACCTTTACTACACACAAATAAATCCATATCTTTCCTCTGCAGATATCTTAGTTTCACTCAGTCACTAAGTTAGATTCACTATCTACATAATTTATTTCCTTTTAGTCTATTAAAGATAATGTACCCTGTGCTGTAATGTAACAGAAGGTTAGGCAGTAGAAACTATATTTATATACATTTTTTGTTATTGTAAATTGGCTACTTTAGATGTACTCTGACATAGGTATTGTATCTTCATGAGGTGAAGAATGCAGACTAAGAATGCCTGATCCTCATGCCACTAAATTCTCAAGCCCCAAATAATTATTATTCCCTGAAAAATAACGATTGCACCAGTGTCCCCAGGAAATATCTAAAATTAAACAAATACCCTTTTTAATCATAAAATCTCAGCTGAATCTGAGAACAGTGTATTTTCATATAGAGATGCAAGTTTAGAAATTATACAGAAATTGGTTTAGAGAAAACAATTTCTTTAATTTTACTTTTTACATTGTGTAGAAAAACTTGATCTTATCAGTCAGTATCTCTAGCACTCCAGCCAGCAATTAAGCTCTACACAGTCATTCACTCACTTCCCCTCAGGGGAATGGGTAAGAGAAGCAGAGTGCAGCAAAAGCTGTGCACGAAAGCAAAGCAAACCAAGGAATTCACTCACCACTTCTCATGGGCAGGTAGGTTCAGTCATCTCACAGAAAGCAAGGCTGCACCATGCATAACAGCCACCCAGGGAGGCAAATGCCATTATTCTGAATGTCCATAACTCTAAATGTCTTCCATTCCTTCTTCTTTCTACAGATTTTATTACTGAGCTGGTCCTCATGTGGTATGTAATATCCACCTAGTCAGCTGGAGTAAGGTGTCGCAGACATGATCCCTGCCCCAGCTTCTTGCTCAAGTCAGCTTGGTGGGATGGGGAGCAGAAAAGGCCTTGACCCTGTGTCAGTGCAGCTCAGCAGTAATGAAAACTGCCCTATATTGTCAACAATGTGTGCAGCACAAATCCAAAATGTAGCACTGTAACAGCTGCTGTGGAAATTTTTAACTCTCTTCCATTCAAGCACAGAGACAAAAGCTCTTCACTGCCATCCTCCAGTCCCTTAGTGTCTTCTCATTCAGAACATTTAAGCAAGTTAGATTGCTTTGATTTGTAAATCATTTAATGAACATCCATGTGGTAGAGCAGGAGACGATGGCGCACAGCATATTTTTAATACTTTGGTGGAAGAAAAGTTTGAGTTTTTTTCCTTCCTTCAGAGATTAAAAACTTTATTGCCTATCTGAAATTGTGATACTCTTTTGTTTGCTTTAGGGAGTTCTGCATGGACAGTCAGCCAGTGCTTTCTGGATTTTTAAGTTTTTTTAGCCAGGAAACACTCAGATCTCACAGCTGCAATATTGCTTCAATTATGAATTCTGAAGGTTTTCCACTTAGAATTTTCCATAACAACTCTGTCCATATCTCTTATTATAGATTAACAGGCTATACTAATTCAATTTTTTGTGCCTCTAGTGATTTCTGGTTTTCTGCTGTCTTGATTTCTGAATTACTTTTGTGCTGAACTGATATTTCTCAAAACCTTTGACATATGCCTCCTCCCTCTTCTATGCCTCTCCTTTCTTACAGATAAATCTCCTTCACACTTACACCACCCAGCTGCTGCCCTGGAAATCAAGCCCAAGGAACACAAATGCTCCTGTGGAAAACCACCTGTCAGTAAAAAATGTCCTTTTCCTTGCTGTGTGAAGACAGGTACAGAGAAAAGGTGCAAGGATAACCAGCCACCCACCCATCCAACAAACCTACTGTCCACCTCTCGGGCCATAGTAAGAGAAGGTAATAGTCATACCATTGTGGAGGAATAAGAAAAGTCCTACGGATGAGAGCTGCAGTTGGAGTACTCTAAGCTTTACTTTATGCTCTGGCCTGCATCCCAGCCAAAAATACCTGCGGGGTTTCAGAATGCTGACATGTGTCTCTGGTGCATGCCTACAGTTCAACACTAAGGGAAAATAGATTTTAGGTTTAATTTTTTTGTTCCTTTTGTATCACAGTATGAAGGAAAAAGAATCGGTCTAAATTTTCAACTGCTTGCTCCAACAGAGCTTGCATAGTAGCAACCTTTAGAGCAACAGGTTTGATTTCACCATCAAATGTCACAGCTCATTAAACAAGAAATAGTGCTATCTCTTGCAGAAAATGTTATGAAACATGTAAAGTAACAACTTGATCCTTCTTGTATATGTATTCTCAAGACACTAGAGAGGAAGACTGGGACTGTTCAAGAGTACTTGATGCTGGCGAAATTCTGCTGCTGTTCAGGTAAGTAGGGTGAAGAGGCAGCGGCCTGCTCGAGGCACACTGACACGGCTGAGAGCTCTGTGTAGAGGAGAGGCCTGTCTCTGTTTATCTTGACTTTGATAAAGGCTTTCTGTTCTCTTGGGAAAGGTGCATACCAAAGGAATGACTACAGCCATAAACACCATGTGTGAATGTTTTTCTTTTACCACCTGGAACTGCTGGGATGTGGCATGTTTGAGTGAATGGCTGATAAAGGCAGAAATGTTTGTTCGAACGAATGCTTGGTGGTGTAGCTGTTTTGTATTCTGTGCTTTCCCAAAATTTTCCCTAAACTTTCCCACAGTAAAAACATATAAATACTGAAGTGTGTGTAATAAAGATGGATTCTCCTAGAAGAAGCAGTGGTCTCTGTTTTTCTCCAAGCTGCTGCATGGAGAAACAATTTCTTCCACAGAAGCACTGTGAGGCAACTGACAATTTTTGTGGTGAAAAATTGGTTTCTTTTTCTTTTTATTTGAGGACAAGGAAGGAAATATATGTATTCAAATAGAAACAATTTTGGTGAGTTCTACCAGTGGTGCATTTGTAGAATAGTATGCTGTTGACAACAGTGGCAAAGTTCTAGGCTGCACATTCTGGGGATATTTTAGCTGCCTCTAAATGGTGCTGACTGACCCCTATAGAGCAGTATAGCACTTTATGATGCATTCAGTGAGATATCAGAATATATGGTGCATCATCTCAGCAATTCGTCATTTCTATACTGTGTGCCTGAATTAGTCAGGTGGTGGGAATATGACACTCTGCTGTGGTTTGTAAGGAAGCATCCTCAATACCTGTGTAGATGCCCGTCTGTTCTTACTGGGGAGACCTGTAGATTTAAAAAGCAACTCTTCCAGCAGAGTAGGAGACATGACTTCCTGAGGCTTTGCTTCATAATGTTGCACTTCATGTATGCACTGGATGCACACACAGGTTTCCAAATACAAACGGTTAGAAAGAGTTTTGAAAACCATGGAAAAAGTTCCCAGCCATTATCAAGAAAAATGCATAGTTTAACAAAATGTATGATAAAATCAGGTTCTTTTCTAAATTTTTTATCTGTTTCCTCTCTGAAGAAGGCTGCTGTCTTTCCCTATTGAATAATATTTTTCTCTGAATATTTTGATGTGCAGCCCCTCAGTTAATAAAGATATTATATGTGGGGAGAAGGACGGAAATATACCTTGGAGACAAATAAACCTTTTGATTAACAAGTGCTGCTAAACTGATCTAAGTGCTACTGACTGGTCTTAACCTGTCTGGGAGGTTATTTGTGGATCAAGGCAATGAGCAGCTTCTGAGCAGTCTGGGTGTGTGAATTGCTGCCATAATGTAAAGTTCTGCACAAAAATACCAGTTGGTGTGCTTAGATGAGTATTTTTGGTCTTGTTTTCATGTCAGAGTAGTAATCCATTTTTCCATGTTTGCTGGAAACAATGTTATTATGGTTACAAACTTGAAAGGAATTCTGAGAAGTTCAGATTTTTGTTGGCAGTATTGATTTTATTGGGGTAGTACAAAACTCGGTAAATCAAAGTTCTAAAAGCAGAATGGAAAAGCACAACACTTTCTGAACTCCTTAATATCCCGGGAAAAGGTCTAGAGGGTACATTCTGACATTAGAATACAGATCCATTCTGTTCTTCACTGTCTCACTTCTATTGTTGACAGTCTGCTGCACTGTCTAGGAAAAATGCAGTCATAGGCTCCTGTCTAGCTGAAAACTTAATTTTTTTGGAAAAAACCCATACCTTCATTAAAGTTCTTGGCATTAATTTTGTCTTTAAGTCTGGACAAATGAATGGATACAGGGCCAAAATTGTTCTATACAGAAAGAATGTTCTATACAGAAAAATGTTCTATACAGAAAGAAAACACATCTGAAGATGTGTTTTGATCTTCAGAAATGTTTCAGTATTATGTTTAATATCTATTTTCTAAAAAAGCGTATTGATTGCTAGGAATTTTTCTTTTATTATTAGTATCAAGACCCGTATATTCCAGGCAAATAAATCCAACTGAGAAGTCTGTTTTCCAGTGCCATGGCCTTATTTCTGTGTCTCTAGATTTAATCTAAAATGGTTGCATAAAGAAAAACTTGAAATTTTTTCAATGAAGCAGTGGCCAACATTTATTTATTTCAAAATATCTGATGGAAAAAAGAATTCTAAGTGTGACTTTATGAAGTATCTGAAAGATTACTTTCCTTTTAATGAAATCCACGTTCACTGAAACTTCTCAAGAGATAAAACTGACTATTGAAGTAAGCCAATTACACTTCATAATCTGTATTTATTTCGGAATTTAAAAAAATATTGTAAAATTAGGAGAAACTCAAGAGTTGACTATACAAATATAAGTCTGCATATATAGAACTGTGATTTTATAAAAATAAATTTCAATATGTACTGTGGATTAATTAAATATTTTCTGCCCTCTTCTGATGCTTAAATGTATTGGCTTCTGTAAAAATGGCAAATTGTATTAGTTTGTTGAACCAGATGCTTTTTCAGCCATGTTTTAAAGTTTCTGTGTGAGGATAAGTCCGACTGTAAAATAACAAAAGGAAAGGTTGTTTTTGTTTGTTGTTTCTTTTCTTTTTTTTTGGTTTGTTTTGTTGTTTGGGTTTTTTTAACTAGAATAATTAAAGCAGAAATGCTACAGATAAAATTAAATAATTTTTTTGTGAAATACTGGTGTTTTTTTTTAATCTATTGCCTCTTTGGACATAATTAGTCACTGAAAGTATGTCTAAAAATCAGTTTTAATTGTGTAGCATGCATAGATATATGTCAAAACTTCAAAACACAGCTTGTATGAGTTGTTAATGATTAATTACATTCAAATAGTATTTTTTTAGAATTATGCTATCTAGGAAGAGACAAGAGAGCTACAATTATGAAGTACTAAGCTTGGATAAATGTCTAATATTTATCCTTAAAAATATTGTCTGTTACAGTTTAAGTGCAGCTCTGAATGTGAAAACCAGTTTGCTGACCATCTCAGTATTAGTTGTAACCCTCTTAGGGTGGTATAAATCAAGGCTGTAAAATATTCGACACTCTACTTTTTTTTAAACTGTTAGCCAACGAGTGTAGTTTATGTGAAAATCACTTGAATGACACTGACTTTTAAAATGGCAGAGGAATGCATGTTTGTTTGGGTTTCAGCATCTTCCCCTTTCCCTTTGCCTTCCCCTTTCTCTTTTCCCTTTTCGACGTTATATTTTCTGTTGTCATTAAAATGATGTATACGTATTTGACATGCTTTCAGTAATGCTAGGAATGTATAATTCATACTCAATACCTGACCTGTACTTCAGCACTTAAATGCATTATCAGTATTTTACGAAAAAACCCCAGGATTGCTTTTGTTCTGTAGAAATTGTACTTAAACTTTTTATCATAAATTAAATATATGAATGTGGGTAAGTTTTTGTTCTATGAAAGACTAAAGAAGTAGAAGCTGTTTTGCAATATATGCTGTCCCATTGGAAAGCATGATATGACATAAATTTTTCTTTAAACTGTTCCCTTACTTGAAAAGTATGCAAAGGCATGGATATATGAGATTTTTTTTGTCTACAGCTGAATAAGCATACTCATACAGGGATTCTGTCAAATGCCTCTCACAGGAAAGGCTTGATCAGTCCTGTGACTTTTGCTGCAAGGATGCTGTGCATGGGCCTGTGTTTTGGAAACATCTGAAAACAGAAATTAGTTGGTGCTCCACCTCTTGGGAAAGGTCAGCCTCTCCTTAGAGCCCTCACTTTGCAGGTTTAGCTCATGTTCTGCCTTGATTCTTGGGATGTCAGCACCCACACGGAGAAGTCTGGGGCAGGGAAAAATGCAGACAGAAGTGAGATGATGTTAGAATTCCTCTTAATGATATTTAACAGAAATACAAGTTATTTCCTTTTCTATGTGAAGCATGAGTGTAAGGTAAAAACATTGCTGCTGTAACCATTTGTTTTTATTAGCTGCTGTTTCTAGATGCTTCATGTAGGTGCAGCTGCTCTGCATTCTCTATGCTGAGGGTTTTTTCAGATATTTCATGATATTTTTGTCACCTTAACACAGAGATGTCCAGCTGCTGCACATCTTCTAGTGCTTTTCTTCTTTATGAGAAGATGAATGCAGGCCCGTTAAGAGAAAGGACCCTTGATGGAGAACTATCAGCACTAGAAAAACAATCCAGTGAACCCATGTTTGAAGGCATAATTTACACTTATGATCTGAGATCCTGGGGAGGATTTTGCTATTAAATACAGCAAAGGTGGATTTTGTGGAAACACTGAGTAATTTTTTTTTATTTAGCTATATATTGGAAAGTGGCCTTGTCTACCCAGTCTCCTTAACTGAGAAGACCTGAGATGAAAAAAGTATGCGAAAAGACAGTTCTTGAGAGGCAATTGTTTGAATGTATGCTCTTCTGTGTTTGTGTTTGCATATTTTTTAGGAAAAAATATTATAAATGATAAATTTGGATTCCTCTGGATACTCTGGACTGTTGTACTCCTGAACCGAACACTAAGAGGGTTTCTGTGAAAGGTGATCCAATAACAACAGGTGAAGCTGGGACAACAGAAGGGTCAAAATGATGTATCTGGCCAATCAAGAAAGAAAAGCAACCTTAGCTTGATCACAAGCAGGCAGGCATGTTTGTAGGACTGAGAGATGTGACCTGGGAATTTAATAATATGTGGAAAAACTGATTTGTGCAAAGTGATATAATATGCTCACTCTCCTCCTCTGTAAAAGACTTCTTTTTTATGTTATAGCCCCTTTAACTCTGTTCCTCAGCAGAGCAGTGGTACATTACATGGTCTGTGGTGCAATTCTCACACTGTGGAAAATCCCGTGCTGAGGCGTTGTAGCTTTACTCACTGTTACTTATATAAGAAACCCTCAAAGTTGACTAATCCTTGTTACTGCAAGCTAGTGCTTGGCAAAAGGCCTACATTTATGGCATTGGTTATTTGTGATGTTCAAATTAATGTATAATCCCCTTTCGTTCATTTCATTAAAACTTAAATTTTTGTCCTTTGCAACCTGCTGAGTCATTAGCATTCAACAACTAATTACAGGTCATGTTTTAAAAGTATTTCTTTTAAATGACTTTGTGAGCCATTGATTTCAATATAAGAGCATAATGTGCATTATCACAGTGTTACGCCACATAGGCTGACGTTGTATTTAACTTTCACCTAACTTGAGTAAGGCTGTCTCTGGAGTTCCTCATGGCATCTTTTTGAGATGAATCCGAATTGCTCTTTCTTTCTCACAGTTTCGAAGAAATCTCATGTATCTCTATTTCCAGACCCTTCAAACCATGGGATCTCATATAAGCTGTGAAGACAGCACACTGATAACCTTTTACTGTTTAAAAAATTGACAGCTTTTTCCTTTCTTTTGTCTTGTTTGATGCCGGGTAACAAATAATTTCATCTGTATATTTTTATGGATCTTGTATGAAACTTAGACCAGACATAATTTGGAAATCTGAATATTTCATTCACCTGCCTTTTTCTCATGCTAAGTTTCACTAATATATACAAAAGACCCAAGGGGACGGGTTGTGACCCACCTCTGAGGCAGGGCAACCAAGTTCACTGTTAACAGATCCTTTGGGTTGGGTTAAAACAAATGACACTAAATAAATTATATTAAAATGAATTTTACTTGAGAAATTGCTTTGAAATCTAACTGGAAAAAAAACTTGTAAGGGATTGGAAAAGGGGTCTATAGCCATTCTGGATTTTATGATCATCCTATGAGAGAGAAACTGGAAAGGGAAAAGTAGACAAAGACAGATAGGAGAAGAGATAGATGGATAGATAGATAGATAGATAGATAGATAGATAGGTAATCACTACCTGTGGCTCCAGTGATGCATGTGTGATCATGGCCTGTAGTCATGATATGCAGTCCTGCACTGTCAGGGGTAGGGATACACATAAGCATGGAAAACTGGTTTTCTTCGTTCTTCCAGTAAATTCCCCAGTACATTCTTTGTGAGGAGTTTTGGACAGGCACAGTCTTCTTTCTGGAAGATTCTAGAAGTTTGTTGACATCAAGAGGGAAGGTGAGTGTGTGTCTCTGTGTCCAGGTATGTCTGGACACATTTTCTGCACAAAGATTCTGAGTAAATTTTCTCAGTTTTGTGGTTGCACAGTGGTGGCTCATGGGGTGGGAAAGAGACTAGCACAAAAAACCTCCCCTCTATCCCGTCTCCAGTTAAAGATGGCTCTCCTTTAGTTTGAAAACAGCTTGATAAAGGCAAAACTCAGTGTCCAAGTGGTTCACTACAGAAAGTTCAAAAAATGTTTCTTTAAATGTTTGTCTTTATGTTTATCTTTAACCCCTCCAGTGTGGATATGAATCTCTGGTAATAATAGTTTCTGGCACATCCATGAACTTTTTAATACAACTGGTATCACATGTGAAAGACACTTTGGTCTTATTTCTGACAGGTTAAGAAAAGTACTATTTATGCTGATTCTGTCCAGATGTATGGTAACTTAGAGACTTGTAGTGGTCTCCAGTTTCTCTTGCATCACTGCTGGCACTGTTGAGCTGCTGGAGAAGCCTCTCAGGAAACTTGCTTTATTTTAATATAGCCAGGGAGCTTATGTCAGTCATCTGTCAAACGTAACTTTAAAAAGACAGAAAGAAGATACATTAGAGAATCTTTTAGTACTTTTTTTTTTTTTTTTTGGTAGCAGAAAAGTCATTGCAAACTTCATAATGCTTTAAGGTGCTCAAAATTAAAACTTAGGATAACGCATTCAAGTTGTCAAAGTGTGTGCGAAGAAACAGACAAGTTGGTAATGTAGTGTGAATTTCTGAATGCAGAAGAACTCTATTCAGCAAACAAATGAAATCCTTCACCCATGAGGCCAGAATAGGAAAGATATCCATAAATATGGCAAAGGGGAGAAGAAGTGATAAAATGAAGTTTAAAAATATAGTGATAATGAGAGACTGTCGTTTTCTGAGACGGGGTGATTCTTATCACAAGAGGTCAGGGGTTATGTGCAGCCAGAAAACTCAGATTGTAGCTGGAAGCCATGGGAAAGTAATTGAAAATTGCATCCTGAATTGAGAAGGAGAAGTCTGCCTTTGTGCATGCACAAATTTGTTGACATGCATGTGAGAAATTAAGACAGCCATTTTCCAGAGAGCTGGCTTTAGAAGCTACAAGTTTCGTAACTGAAAGAAAGATAGAAATTACTTTTTCAGTCAAGGACTGAGTAGTTGTATTTGTACATCCCAAAGCAAAAGAGATAGTAAGTAGGATTATAAATAAACTTTTCCCTTTTTTTTGCGGGTATGGGAATACAATGAAATATAGTTTGGAAGTTAATGGGAAGACTGTGCACAGCTTTGTATACTGGGAATTTAAAGGACAATTGCCACTCTTGCCTGGAGAAAAAGTGCTCTAGGAGATTCATCTGAGAGATAGGAACGGACTACGACCTTAATTCTCTCAGTGGCAACATTTTCCTTTTTTTTAAAATGGCTTTGTATATATGTCTTGTATAAAAAACCCCTTTGTATACTCTGGTATGAAGCAATGCAAAGTAGAATTGCATAGAATTTGGTGCCAGCTGGGGCTAGATATGGGAATATGACATACTTCCTTGAGATGAATGTAAGAAAACATTTGTCTCCTTACAGACCTAATGAGTAATCATCTATTCAATTTGCAAGGCTGCAGTTATCCCTACTACTTTCACTTCACGTAATGGCCTAGTCCTTTTCATTTTGGCCTGATCAATTAATCCAGTCAAAACATTCTAGTGTAAGTGATGACTAATTGGGCTACTAGACAACCACACAGAAATGGTGAACCATTAGAATGATTTTGGCATTGTTTAACTTCATACAAAATGTGCTCATAAAGATTTGGAGGACGGTGAATCTAAGGTAAATCTAATAATGATTGAGGACAGAGTGCATTTTATCTCCATTATCATCTGGGAGAATAGTTTTATTAACCTGTGTAACCTAAATGTCAAATAAAGCAGATTTTAATTTATCTTAGGTAAATTTGACATTTTTCTTAACTTGCTTTATTGAGGTAAGTAAAAACGCCCAAATAACAATAGATGCCAAAAGCAGTAATTGTGGAAATGCTTCTTTATCCCATTTTTTGGCATGTAGCTGCACGAGTTCCTATACAGCTTAGTGTCCCTAACCCATTAATTCTTCTTTTTGAATTATTTGCAGTTCACAAACACATCCTCTTTGTTGTTTAAAAATAGAGTTGGGCAAGAAAATAGACCAACATGCAGTTTTTTTAGCAATTAAATGCTTTTCCCTCAGGTAGAGGTCACTAGCATCTCCCAAAGAGTCCTTTGAATCCCATGTCACTGAACAATTAAAAATGCTTCCTTTAAGTGCTTTCCAAAGCAACAGAATCCTTAATTGTTGGCATCAAATCCTTATAATATCAGTCCTAAACAGGCAAACGGCTTGTTTGCCGAAGACATGCTTTTCAGCCAGTTTGTAGATATTTGGAATTTAAAAATCCCTCCCCGCCCCTCCCAAAAGTGCTATCCCCCACCGTAATCCAGTATATTTGATAGATATTGGGACTGGAATTAATAACGGATATGACTGATACACATTTGAGAAGGACATTGCCTCCATTTCATTAGAGTTGTCTGTGTACCTTCTACTCAGAACATGTACGTGTACCCAAAACACTGCATCTTAGAACTGACAGTCTCAAATCATGCAACATTTTTGTGAGGTGACTCTTCTTGTCCTTCTCAAATGTTTTCTGTGTCTTAAAATATGAACTGTGATGGAAGGAAATGGGTTTGTCTGCTTGTACCCATTCCCTATTTTATTTACAGGCAGGATGTTCAGTTTGCAGTTTTTTCACTAATGAATAGATTTGCAAACTTCAGCAGAGACCACATGGTAGCTGGGTGTTTGGGACATTCTACCATTTTATAGCCATGGGAAACTAAATCCCAAATCTTCTTATCATGAGGTGAAGGGAATATCTTAATTCAAACCATTTTGTGATTGGAAAAGAGATCCTTTTATATCCACCTTTTCTGTTTTCTTCCATTGTTTTGATTTAAAATATAATTTTTTTCACCTTAAACCTTCCTTTTCTGCCATCAAGAAAGAAGAAAAAGAAATGGTGTCAAGCCTCAAACTATATTTTCTTCATTTTAGCTGGAGACTTGAAGAATTGTAATGGTTACAATTTCCGACTGTTATTTCTCTTTTTGTATCTTTGTGTTTTTGAATTATTCAGTTACCTAGTAAAACAGAAAGTGTGAGGGTTTGTAGACAAATTTGCAGTGGCTACAGATGGTAAATGAAGAACTCTTATTGCCTGTAGTGATTGCAGGAGGCTTGAATTTCTAGTAATTCTAGGAACGTACACTAAGTGTGACATCCCCTAGGCAATCAAGCACAACAGTTTTGGCTGAATGTGCTTAGAGTAACTAAAGCTGGATTAAAAAGTTAGCTAAACTTTTAAATCATTCACTTTAACAAGTGTCACAGTATTCAGAGGGGCAGAATGTTATACCAGCAATTGTTAGGATTGGTGCCTGGCAAATGGCAGTTAAGTATGCATTTTCTAATTTCAGGAGAAATGGTGCTGACCTGAACCGAGTTGACTGGTCAGACATTCACTGCAGTGTATTTTTGGAGTTCTTGCCTCCTTAACTTGATGCCCATGGCACAGTGTGAAAACAGAAGGGCACATTTTTCTTTCCTATAGAGTGGTCAGGGAAGGGTATGAATGTGCCTGTAAACCAGTATATTTCTAATGACATTCTATGGCCACCTTCCTTAATAGCCTATTTGCTCAACTGAGTAGCCTTCACGTAATTTATTTTATGAACAAGTCCAGTTAAAATGGCATTATTTGAAACCAGCTTAAATAAACCCCCTTTTTATGTCAAATAATTAGCCCTTCTCAATTTTTTTAAACCTTCAAGTTAGTTAAACTTGCCTCCTGGATTCCTTTAGGAAAACTACAGGAGATTCCAATCACTTGCTATTGTTATTCAAAAATTAATTTCTACAATGACTAGTACATATTAAAGATGGGAAAACAGATATGCAGAAGTTTAGTGGCTAATCCAATTTGCCAAAATATATATGAAGGAATGCCTGATTTCAAGCTCAGAATTGTAGGCAATACTTCCTCATGTTTTCAAGCAGAGACATAAGAGGATATAAACGGACCAAAAAGAGTATGGATATGCTAATCTGAATCTTCTGTTTCTTCAGGGCACAGTGTGCCAGAAAATACTAAAAAAGAAACCAACTGTGCCCTGAGCATCAGATTTTTTTGTAAGAATGACTGCTTTTATCACATGGGGAGAAGTACATCTTGTAACTAATATGTAAATTACTTAAAAAAAAATATTTGCTGAAACAGTAATCTCCAGCCATTAGCACTTCAGTTATTGCCATCAGAAAATAATTTACAGATCTTTTCGCAGCTGCTTGCAGCTGCTTATCAAGAGATTGTTGTGAGACAAAGCTGGGCCAGAAGAGATTCTTCTCATCATGCAGCCAGTGTAATTAGTTTAAGAATAACCTCTCCCTTGTGTGCCTGAAACAATTCTATCAGGTAACAGGCCCAGCTACCCAGACGCCACCAATAAATGCACCATCAAGTGGAGCTGGACAGTCAGCAAGGTAAGGCATTTTGTTGATGGAATTGGTTACCAAAAGATACCAATCAGTGCATTAAAGACAGTTGTAGTAAGTCTTTGTAGAGTTAAAAAATGAAGTATTTGCTTTCATGTATTTGATGATATACAAGAAGCTACTGTGGATTTTTACTGCATAATAGTTCATCTTTTATTTTGTGGTAAAGATAAAATGTTTTCAAGTGCCTTTTGCTTCCTTTCGTGTAAAATTGTTGTTTAAGGGAAAAGCTCTGAAACAAGCCAAATTATCTTAGTGGAAACATTCCTGATTTTGAGATGAAATTTTTATTTCTGTATGTATTTTATATGCACTTGTGAGTTTGGTTTTTTTTCCTTCCTAGAGAAACTGCCACTAGATGGAGCAAGTGTTTTTTTAAAAAAAAGGAAAAAAAAAGGAAAGAACCCCAAAACCCACAAGCCCCTTGCCCCCTCAAAAACAAAACAAAACCCAAAGCCCCCCAAAAAAACCCAAACAACACCAAAAAAAAAAAAAAAGGAAAAGAAAGAGAAAAAGGAAACAAAAAAGAAAAAACTCAAATCGAGAATACAGAAACCCTGCCCTAAAACCTGAAAAGGAGAAGAGCACACATCATTTATAGATGCAACATCTTTGTTACTAAAAGTTATGTGCTAAACTATGGAAGTTTAATGTATTTGAAAGTTGTCTAATCAAGAAAATTCTTTCCACTTTTTCCTAAATATTTTAAGAGAAATTATGCTTAAATGAACTCTAATACAAGGGGCTGGTGGAGAGAAAGGATAACCGCAAAAGCAATTATTTAAAATTCCTTGTAGAATCCATTGCATATCTAAGATAATTGGGATGCCGTCATTAAATATTTTTAGATAATGAGAAGCAGAATGGACTTTTTAGCACATTTCTCACTGTATTAAGTAAATGTTTTATCAATTGCTTTAAACTTGGGCACAGAAATTTAGGCTGACCTTGAAACATGAGACTTGCCTGTAGAATAAGGAATGGTGGACTCATTTCAGGGTGATGTGGGGTTTTGTACTGACCCACAGAGCTGGTCGACAGCAGCATCCCCTCTCTAGGTGGTGAATGAGACTCAATGGAGTCTTAGGGGTAAACCTTACAGCTCTTGTTGATCAGAGGTGGGCTTCATTTGGCAGAGGCTATGTCGATATATCTCGAACAACATCTGATCTCACCATGACTTAGCAAAGCCGAGATTATATTCTTCCAGCTCTCTCAAACTGATTTATTTTAGTGCACTCTATTTAATGTGAGGATAACGTTTCTTAAGATAGTTCTCTTTACCTGGATTTAGAAGATAGGGAAAAACATCCACAAAGATGCTCTGAATTAGGTGAAAGCATTTTACTGGTAGAATTGTGCAATCACTTGTGTGTGGCATCCCAATGTTTGAAAAAGAACATAATTTGCATCCTTGTGGCTGATCTGTTCTGTCCTAAATTACAGTGACAGGGACTTAAAGGATAACAGGGGTTTGCAGACCATTTGACTGAATCAGACTTCAGTAACTTGACTGGTATCTCCCAGTCAGCTGGTGAAGAGTTTTCTTCCCATGGCTGTCTGTCATCTATGATTTATTGCACCACGCTAATCTACTCTTTGTCTTCTCCTAACTTACAGCAAAGTATGTTTGCCTTTTAGAACATGCACAGTATTATATAATGTTTCCAAATGCTGTGCTATCAAAATTCCAATTCTCTTCCTCTTTCTGTACAATTTAGGTGATTAGGGCACACCTACATTTTCAGTGTAGTAAATAGATGCTCTTTAACAAGCAAGGAAAAGACAGAAACATACTGAAAGTAGAGATGTAAAGCAGGGACTCGCCATGCCTTGTAGAACAAACCTGCCCATGCAGTTCAAATGATACAGAGCAACACTGACCCAGAGAGACTTCCTCTGGGGTTAAGGATTAGTAGCTGTGTTTGACTAAGCCATGGTCTCTTTGTTCAGGCTGCCAGTAAGGGCCCCAATTAGTGTCAGTTGCAATTGTGATTTTTTTGAGATCTCAGCTATTAGGAAAATGCTGTAGTGGCTCTACCTAGTCATGCTGAATATATTTCACAGCATAAATATAGTATTGTGGGGTCCCTTTTGGTATGTTTGGTTTGTTTAAGGCAGAAAAAATAAAGGTTTGTGGGTTATTGTATGAAGACATTAAAAAATCTTGGTACATATGTTCTCTATTGTATTTAAACAAGTAATTTATGATCTGTCACCTCAAACTTTCACAAGCCTTTCCATACAGACTCTTAGTTTTTTCTTAAGATTTTTTATTTTTTAGTGATGAATATTACTTTTATAAACCAAATGTAGGAAAACTTAATGAACATAACAGAACTAATAAAGGCTGAGGATTTGTTTTTATACACTCTATAAATAATAGAAAGAAACTTTAAAATTGTAAGGTATCTGGCTCTCTAAACCCTCATGAATAATAATAAAAATAATATGCTTAGTATTTTCAATGAGCCAATTTTAGAATGAGATCAATTTTTTCTCAGAATGCATAAATAAATTACAAACTTGGAGCCAGAAGTTAAATACAGGCTAATGTAAGAATGAGAATGCAGATCAAGGAACAAATTAAAGATTGGATTTGTTAAGGTAATATTGTTCTAGTCATTACCATTTCTAAAGATTTTGAGGGGGACATTCTTGCACTGGGTAGATATGACTTAAGTATAAGCTGCTGCAGTATCTCCGGATGGTGTTTGTGTTTAAGATGGAATAACTCCACTTTGCTCTCTTAGACACAGGGGAGCCTGCTAATAGGAGGAAATCAAACTTCCATAAAAAAAGAGATGTTGCTTCAGCACTAAATCTCTTTGCTCTGTCTTGATAGAAGAGGAGGAGCACATTAAGGTTAAGCTTCAAATCAAACAAGGTGACCATTTAGTAATATCACTAGAATAAACTATGTTCCTTTATGATTTACATCTACAAAAATCGTTAAGATTTCTTCCTTTCCCATCCACACAATAAAGCCCTTCAGTGACCAACAGTGAAAACTCTTATTATAATTATCTGTGATGCAAAAGCACATTTAATAATGTTTTTTTATCCTATTTATTGTTTAGAACACTCCCCCTCTGCTGGAATGCTGACCTGCCCTTTCATCCAGGAAATTTTGAAGATGTGCTACAAAATCATGTAAGAGCTCAAGCAAGTGCTATCGCCTCCCAGCAGAAATATATGCCTGCTGATTTTTGCATCCTTCATCCATGAGTGATTATCTGTTCTTATGCTGTTTCTAGTTTTCTGAAAGGAAGGCCCATAATTTACAAGGTAGTCTACATTTGAGTGATGTTTCTGGGAGCATCAGCGCTTCGTTATAAATGGAAAGAGAGAGGTTGTTATAAACATACATGAGACTTTTAAAAATTCTCTTCCCAGGACACAGAAGTAACCGAAATATCTCTTAGCTGCACTCATCACTTGGATGCAGGTCTGACAGTGGTCATTCACATATATTTCACCTTCATATTGGACAATTACAACTCATCCTGCTACTTGCAGTTCACCTGGAAGGAAAATGCAAAACGGATCGTTCAGTATGCAATAGTCTTCCTTTTGAGAAGATCCACTGTCAGTTCAATTATGGATCCATTGAACTTTCTGGGAATCATTATCACCATTGGAGTATTAATGAGAAATGACTGTTTCTCAAAAGAGAGATATGATCTTTTTATTCTTTTTCTTCAGCAAAGGGATATATGTGCAAAAGTGATGCTGTGGCACAGCTATGGTGTACATACATTGTGTTAACCCGCCAGGTAATTGCTTGTGTGCACGCTGACTTTTTGATATATGCTGTGCAGCTTAGCCACATAAGTTTTGCTTCCGTTTACTATGGTACCCTTTCTATGCCATCTAGCAGTGTTTCTTTGACAATGACAAGTAGACAAGGGTTAGTGTAAGGGGAATAAATTTGGCCTGCACTAAGAGACTACCGGTATGCTAAGTTTTGGAACAGGATTATGGTAGTTCAGAACCAAAAAGTGATTATATACAGGTGAGTTTCAAGGCAACCAATAGCGAACACTGAAAAAGAAAAAGTGAGAATGAAGCTTCAATACATCCTAATATTAACCTGTGCCTCTTGGTAGTCAGTTCCATTTGGGCATCAGTTCTGACTGTAGCCTTTTATAACAATTTTTTTTTCACTTTGTAAATGCAGCAGTCAATCATGTGTTTGCAGCTTGCTACCTAGAAATCCTCAGCTCACAGAAGTGTAAAATAATCTTGAAGACAATATATGAAATTTAATCTTCTTCATCCCCTTTTACCATTCAGAAAAGAGAAAGCTTCTGTAACGACTGTTTTATCAGACAGATCTGCAGTGGCCCAGTAACTGTGATCTAATGATGACTTCCTTTCTGAGCACTGGATGGGAAATTGAGTGCGGAGTGATCTGTTGCTTGCATTTGTCAGAGTTGTGTTGGTGGGTTGGTGGGTGTAGTTATTGTAGATCAATCTCATAGAGCTTAGGAACTGAGGTGCTACAGCGGCTTAGATCCAGCTTACTTTTTGTTGACAGGTCAATCTACTGTTTCCTATTTGTAAAGGTATGAAGTTTTGACTTCACCTCAGGAAATCTTGCTGAAATATCACTAGCTGCATTCTTGCATTGCTGTTAAGTAAAGCTCAGTGATGAAACTCTTACCCATTAAACCCCGCCCCCACCAAACCAAGTCAAGAATAGGTGAAAATATTATGTACTGCAAGGCATATACCTAAACCACTTAGAATAGACCCAACCATGGCCTTTGGTTCTGAAAGCTTTGTCACCAGGTTTGACTCAATGTTCAGCCTTGTGCCCTTTGTATTTGAGGAACAAAACATGTGAGATAGATAATTAATAACTGTAGTAAAGCAATGTAAAATCTCACTGCACAACAAACCTTTGACGGTAACTTCTCATGTAGTAATCTCACCTTTTAGTACGAGGGAATCTAAACCCAGCTTTGAGTATAATGGCTCATCCCATCTTCTCATTTATCAGTAGAGATTTTCCTTTGATATTACAAAGCCTTCCTATAATCTTATTGGTAGCACCTCATCTAGAGGTGTTTTCCCTCCTTCGTGTTTTCCCAGCCTCAGTGATCTCACTGCTCTGATGATAGTGTTGAGCAGCTACCTCAGCCTATATTGTTTTCTCTCCTTTTTCCTCTCCTATACAGTCTAAGTATATGTAAGGAAAAAATTCCATGGTATCTTTGCTTCTTTTTCCTCTAAGGATGTCAAATAGACTTTTGTTTCTGTAGAATTTTCTTTCTGTTCTTTTTTCTTTCTCTAATAAAAACTTATCTACTCTTATCTTCCTGTATACTCATTGACCTCTCATTTTTGTGTTTGTACATCCACAATCCTTTTCTGCTTCCCACTCTTTGCCCCATGAGAGATTGTCTACTTCCCTTGACAAGAGTTCTGTGCTTTTAAGTCACTTGCTGGTTCTCTTATCAACTGAAGAGATCACTGTTACAAGACTTCACAATTTTTTCCATTAGCTTGTATCTGGATGAACATAAACACCAGGAACATATAAACACTAGAAAGCTAAACTATCCTATTACTGTTATTATCTCTAGACTAAGAAGGTAATTTATACACTGATTCACTCTTACATAATTCCCTGACCTGACTTTTGTTGTTGAAAATAGACAATTCCACAGCTAAAGATTTTTTTTTAAAATTTTGTCTAAATACATTGTTGTCTGACCATAATCTCATTGGTATCAGTGGGATTTTTTTCCATTAACATCAGTGTGCTTTGAATCAGATCCCAGATGAACTTTTTTCTTGCCTTTTAATACTGTAAGTACTCACTTATGATGCTCTTAATGCTGAGCCATGCTGGGAAGGGAAAATTTTTGTACTGCTGGAGCCCTGGCTCCTGGCAACCATATGTCTTTCAAAGGCAATGTTCCTCCATGGGGGAGTGATAGAAAGATTCCCTCCACTACACCTCTTTAATTACAGGAGCAAGTATCCTCCCACTGCAGTCCTCCCAGCATCTAGGAGCACTGCTTAGCCCTCTCTGGTGCAGTCAACATTCCCAGAAAAGATTAAAAACTTCCGCTCTGACTTCCTGATTCACCTCCCGTGCAGCTGTTACTTATTATTGCAATGCACTCTTTAATTGAGGATGCTCAGGACAATAAGAATCCCCATATGGCACTTGCAGCAGCTCTGAGACTAGAAAGAACTTTGCTGTTTCTCTTCAGTAAAAATATTTTTGCTTAAGGAGTGCTGTATGCTGCTTGCTTTTTAAAATTCTGCCTTTATCACTATTAAATTCAGAACAAAATGACAAAGATTTGCAATTAGATAGATAGATAAATAGATATGTTAATGAACATATACAAAACACTTTATCTGTGTGTGTGTGTGTGTGTGTGTGTGTATGCATATAAAGTCAGTTTGTGTACTTTCCAAAAAGAGTAATTTGCTTTTGTACCTGACAAAGTTGCTCTGGCTTTCATGTATTTTAGTTATCCTAAAGCACTGACACTCCAAATTTTGTTTGACAACCAGGGAAAATATTTAGTAAAAGCAGGCTATTGCCTGTACCAAAGCTGATAAAATCAAAGTTTTAGATGAATCTCTAAACTGGGAACTAAGCATGGCAAATATGAGAGGAGTTATTCAACAAGTCTATCCTTTTCCTGATCACCTGAGCTGGCAATTTCTGTTTTTAATTTGTATTGGGGTAATGGAATAATTTTTTTATAATCCCCAAATATTGTGATGTCATGGGTAAAACTCTACATTTCCCTCTTTCCCACAGCTAGTAATTCCTAGTTTCCTCAAAAGTGCTTTAATGTTTGTGTAATTGCCTTCAGATCTAGTCTGGAAGAAATAATTAGAATTTTAATTTCAGGAAACACGAGAAAAACATGTTACCTAATCAGAGTACAATGTTTGCACGTATTCTGCCAAACAGATGGAAACAATGTGGTAAGTGTTCAAGAAACCTGAGAAATGCTTTCCTGGAAATGCTGGAGTCTTTGTTTGTATGCATTAAGCTGTCTGTGAAGTGGTTCCAGCGTGCTCCCCCGGGATAGGCGCAGGGCACACTGCTCCCGGTACCCATGTTTGGTGAAGGCTCTTGGGCTCACAGCCAGCTTTTGCAGTGCTTTGGAGAGCGGCAGTTTGTGTGCCCACACGGAGGGTGGGGTAAGGTCACTGCTGCCCTGACTTCAGAGCCAGCCCAAGACAGCTCAGTGAATATGTCCTGCAACGGCACAAGTACTTTCTGGGATTGATGTATCATGTAAAATCAGAGGATAGCCAGACAGTGAATAGGAAATACAGCAACAGCTGTGTACAATGTAAGAAGGAAAAGTCTATTTTCAAACAAAGCAATAAATGAAGTTTCTCTGATGGTCCATGCTTGTCCAAATGCCTCAGTCTCTGGTGGCAGTGGTGCACAAGAATGCTGATCTCTTCTGTGAGTGCATTTTGGGCACTAAAAAACACCATCTAGCTTTAATGTGTTGATGTCAGGGTTCTTTTCAAGATTGCAAAATGGCCTAGTCAGGTGCTAAAGTATGGTAATAAAGACCCTATTTTGAATTCTGCCTTGAGGATGAATAGAACTACTGGGTGCATTACTTTCTTGATGGATTCATTATTGGTTGTTTTTAGATATTCCCAGTACACAAAGTAGAAAAAAGATATAAGTGCAAGCAAGAAAAAATTTCTAAACATTTTTCCACTCTCATAATCTTTGGCTCAATGCAGATTCTAGTCTTCCCAGGCAAAACGCAGAATCACAAAATCGCGGAATGAGTTGAAGGAGGCTCAGGAGGACCATTGCTTCCAGCTCCCAGCCCTGCACAGCACCATCCCCAAGGGTCACACCATGTGCCTGAGCACACAGTCCAAATCCTTCTTGAACTCTGTCAGAATTGGTGCTGTGACCTCTTCCCTGGTGAGCCTATTCCAGTGCCCAACCACTCTGGGTGAAGAATCTTTTTCTAGTACCCAACCTAAGCCTCCCCCAAGACAACTTCAGGCCATTCTCTCAGGTCCTGTCCCTGTCACCACAGAGCAGTGCCTGCTCTCCTCTTCCCCTCATGAGGAAGTTCTAACTGCATTGAGGTCTGTCCTCAGTCTCCTCCAGGCTGAACAGACCAAGTGCCCTCAGCCACTCTTCATACAGCTTCCCTTCCAGACCCTCACCATCTCTGTTGACCCTCTCTAATGGCTTAATGTCTATTTTATATTGTGGCACCCAAACCAGCCCCCAGCACTCGAGGTGAGGCTGCCCCAGCTCAGAGCAGAGCGGGACAGTTCCCTCCCTTGCCCAGCTGGCGATGCTGGGCCTGATGCACCCCAGGACAGGGTTGGCCCTCCTGGCTGCTGAGGCACTGGTGACTCACGTTCAACTTGCCAGGACCCCCAGGTGGCTTTCCATGGCACTGCTTTCCAGCATCTCACTCCCCAGTCTGTCCATTCAACCCAGGTGCAGAATCTGGCACTTTCTCTCGTTGAATTTTATATGGTTGGTGGTTGCCCAGACCCCTGATTTGTTGAGGTTCTCTCCTGAAGGGAGTCAGCAGCTCCTCCCAGTTTTGTGTCATCTGTGAACTTGCTCAGTGTCCCTTCCATTCCTGTGTCCAGGTCATTTATGAAGATGCTGAAGAGCACAGGGCCAAGGATGGGGCCCTGTGGAGCCCCACCAGTGACAGGTCTCTATGACCAGTCTGATGTCACCCCATTCACTGTAATCCTTTGTGCCTGTCCCTTGAGCCAGTTGCTCACCCATCCCATGATGTGTTTATCCAGCTGTGGGCTGGACATTAGGTCCAGAATGGTCCTGTGAGAGACAGTATAAAAAATTTTACTGGCTTCCCTTGATCAGCTGGGTGGGTTACCTTGTCATGAAAGGAAACCAGGCTGATAAGCAGGACTTTTCTCTCATGGAGACGTGCTGGCTGTGAGCAATGACTGTGTTGTCTTTCAGGTGTTTTTCAGTACCCCCACAATAATCTTCTCCATAATTTCATCAGGCACTGGAGTGAGACTGACAGACCTGTAGTTTCTGGGCTCCTCCTTCTTGCCCTTCTTGAAAATTGGGACAATGTCAGCTTCAAGTCAGCTGGGACCTCTCTGGATTTCCAAGACCACTCAAAAATCATTGAGAGAAGTTTTGCAATGACATCAGCCAGCTCTTTGTGAGTCCCATCAGGCCCCATAACCACGTAGGGATCCAGCTGGAGCAGCAGATCCCACACAATTCCAGAGTCAGCTGGGGAATGATCTTTCTTATAGTCATGTAGTCATGGTCCTCCAGCTGAGGGCGCTGAGACTCCCCTGGTCTGTCATCTGTTGAAGACAAAGGCAGACAATGCATTAAACCCCTCTGCCTTGTCCCTGTATGTGAGGTGACCATCCTCATCCTGTAGTGGGCTGATGTTATTTTTCCAGTGCAGAGTAGCTTGGCACTGTTGCTTTTTGTTTAAGCAAAAAGAGCAGGTCCTGAGGAGCTGAGAGTGCTATACCAGTTGCACCTCAGGAAGCAGTCTAATATGAGGAATGGAAACTACATACACATCTTGGAAATGACTTCAGACCTTCTTTATGCTGGAGACATAACAGTTTGTCCTCAAACAACAACAAAAAAATTATTCAGTTGTTTTTTTTGTTATTTTTCCTCCCTGGGGCAACAGAAGAAGGTGAAGCAAGGTGTCAGGAACTAGTTCAGGGGTTAATTTAGAGCGCAGAATTCAGCTAGGAAACCACAGGCAGACAGTAAACCCAAGAGCATTCCTCATGTTTAATCATTCATGATAAAAATGACACACAGATTTTCCCTCATATATGGTGATTTATCACTCAACAATATTCAAAAAATATAATTGATGGACCTGTTAGAAATCTGCACAGTAATAAAAGTTATCTTAATGTCTTTTGCGCTAAAATGTATTTAGCACTTTATACATTTCATAAACTTAATTGCCATTTTACTTGTGTTAACAATCATCTCTATTACAAGCATTATTAGTTGCCCTAAAATACAACTTCTAATGCTCTATTCTGCTAAGCAAATCGTCTGACATTTAAGGAGAGGGCTTTGGCAGTGCAGTGAGCAGGATACATCCAAAATCTTCCCCAGGTGTGGCTGAAACATATGAAATATATGCCAGATTTTAGATAACTAGAGGTATCAGAGAGAAAGGAAAAACCCTATTATTCCCAATTTTATGACCCACACAAAGTCTTCGTGCACCCAAACGCACTGAGTTTTTGAGCAACTGATTTTATGTTTTCTGTGGAGGGAAGAAAGTATGGAGACCTTTAAGGTCCCCCATCAATTCGTCCATCAATAGCTGCAGTAGATTGAAATATTTGAGAATCAATGAAATCTGGACACATCCGTGGAGCAGAGGAGGAATGTTGTGGGTATCTCAGGAACAGTATGTCCACAGCAACCTAACAGGCATGCCCTTTTCACTTTTTTTCATAGGAATATTTACTCTTCTTTGTTGAAATCTTGCAGATCGGGTATCTCCTGCAACATGTTCACTACAGAGTTCCACGGTCTGGAACAACTCAGTTTCTGATTTTTATGACAGATGTATATGTAAAAAAATTAGCTTCTCTGGAAGGGCTGATCATTCTAGGACAGTGTAGCCTGCTGAGGAATACTTTTGTGGCATGGTAGGTACGGCTTGAATTAATCCTCTAGAGGTTTTATGAAGATGGAAGACAAGTTGTGTTAGGGAAGGAATAGGGGCAGAATCCGTGTATGACTATGCTTCCCTGTTCAGCTATTTCCTGACTTGCTTTTGTCTTTTTTCTGTTTTACTCCTGCGTTTTTCTAGGTTATGTGTGGACTGCAACTGGTAGAGTTAGGAATGTAGGGACACTATTTTTTTTTAATGAAGATAGAATAATTCTGTTCATTGTACTAATGTAAGAGCATATCTATTTTTCAAAAAATTATTTCAAATTATTTTCTTGACTTGAAATTGATTTTGTAACTCACTGGTGTTAGCACAATACTTTTAGTAAGAGGCTTCACTTTGGTCTTGCCTTATTGCAGGTTTTTAGTTTTAAAATTGAATAATTAGGAGTTTCAATAAAAATTCTTTTAGTGTGTATTTTTTGGTGTATTTTATTTTATTTTATTTTATTAAACAAAGTTGTTCACAGTACTGAAATCTGTGAAAAGTTTTCAAAGTTTGAAAAGCACGAGTGTAACAAATCTGTCCACACCTCACCTTTGTTATTGCTGGAAGTGCTCTGGCTTGAAAATTTTTTATTCAGAAAACTTATTATTGACAATCTGATTGGAAAACAGTGAAAGAAAACAATCCGTGCTTCAAAAACTTTTCATCTTAAGTTCTTTTAAAAACAAAAATGCGGTAGGATTCCATCCAGAAAGAAGCAGGTCTTGACACAAAAACACTTGGGTACGAAACTTCACAGACACCTTTCGGAAATGAGAGGGAGCTAGCATAGTTTATGTTTGTGGCTGTGGCCTTTCCTTCTGATGGCCTTTCTTTCTTCTGAAACAGCTCTGCTTGAAACGGTTTTGGATTGAGCTTCTCTGGCTACACTTCTGTGCAGCCAGAAAAAGAAAAATTGAGAGACTGTGCTGTTGTTTTGAGTCTTTATTTGTGCTTGCAACTAGTTTTTTCTTCTCAGCCTGGATCATTCTAGCAACTTCAGTAACATTTACCTCTAGAGGTATTGCTACTCCTTTGTTGGACAGGAATACAAATGAGTAGCTACTCCAGGCAGAGATCACTGCACACATTTGAACTTCCGTTAAAAACAAACAAGCAAAAACCCAAACAAAAACAATGCCTGACGTTAGTTCAACATGATTCTCAGTTGTGTGCAATAGACAAGAATAAAAGGAATGCCTTGATTTCTCTGTTTTCCCCATATACGCTTTTTTCCTAAGGGAAATCTACAAGCATGTTTTCTGGGATTGTTTTTCCAATTTGGGAGAGATGAGCAATGCTACAGTTAGAAAGCTATTTGGACTTGCCAGTTAAATCCTTTAACGTGTTAGTATGAGTGCAAGCAGATAGAGGTGAGAGGCTAGTGGCTGCATAAATCCAAGCCTTTGACATTCACTCCCCTTTTGGAAATGTGTGGAACATCAAAAAAAGGAATTTTTTCTTTTCTACAGGCTAGAAGAATGCATTTTTCTCCCTATTACTCTGCAAGCCTTGGATTTGGTAAAGGTCTTTCTCCAGTTGTTTAAAATCTGTTAAAGACAATGATATCATTAGTACTATATTGGTCAAGACCTGGGGCCAATGGATAACTTAAGTACAATTTTTTTGGATAAAATACTTTACTTACTGGCCGTTTTCCTTTAGGCAGGTTTTTTTAATTGAAATGTGTATGTTCAGCACTATTTTGTGCAGAGAAATATTATTTTTCCTGATTTAAAATGAATATTGATTTTTCCATATAAAAGGAAAGAGTTTAAACTGCAAGAACCAAATTTGACCTATTTTGAGTAATAGAACTTGTGCAGGAAAACCCTGATGATTCCAAATAATATATGCACTTCATATATTGTAACTCTAAATACACATCAGTGATAGACATGAAGCAATAGGAAGCTGTCTTTTATAAATTAATAGGAAAAGTTTTATGTTCCCTTCTCACCTATCCTGAAATGCTTGATAAAAGTAAAAGAGTTACCAAGTGCCATTTTTACATAGTCATAACACTCATACAAATTCATAATGGTAAACACTGCTTGGTAACTCTAAGTGGATGCTTTACAAGATAAGCTAGGAGCTATTTTTAATATGTGCTTTGTGTGTGAAGTAGCTCAATTTTGTCCCCCTGATCAAGGTCATCACATTCACTATTTTTATCATTGGTTGGGTTAATCCAATCACACGCACTTTTTAAGGCCTTTCAAAAAACTCAACAATTTAATAAAAAATAGAATGAAAGAATCTTAAAGAAAGATTTTTAAAAAGACTTGTTGACCCTAAAAGAAGTCTATTGTCTGTTCGGTTTTGTTTGTTTATTTGTTTGTTTGTTTGTTTTAAGTAACATAAAAGAGTATTGCTGCATGTGTATAACCTTTGGTGTCTTTGGTGTGTCTCCCTTATTGCTGAGGCAGTGATTATTTTTATTGCTGCAAAGATATGGTGTTGACATAATGTGATAACTGAATTTAAAACTCCTTTTGGGAAAGATTTTCTTAGTCTCAGATTCATTTCAAGCATAAAGATGACAAAAATAATTTTAAGGGATAAAATAAGATTTAGAAATACCTGCAATACCTGCAAACTTGTGAGATAGCTGGAGTTAAAAAAAAGAACGATAAACAAGACTGGAAAATAGTCTCTGATTGTATTCTGGAGTAGAAGTCAAGCATTTTAAAAATTGCTTGGCATATTCATGGTGACATTTTGGCAATTAGTTTTATATCTTAATTTCTTCCTATCTCAAGGCATTCTGTATGTTTATATACATTTGAAAGCATATATACGTATATATACACAGAGCATTTGTCACAGGTGGTATAGAAGCCAACAAGGAAAGATGTGCTTCTGGAACTTGAAATAACACACTAAAAGGAGTGGTTGGGGATGTGGAGGCTGGGACAGCCTTGGCTGCAGTGATCATGATGTGGTGAGTTCAGGATCCTGCTTGGAGGAAACAGGATAATAAATAGGACTACAGTCCTGGACTTCGGAAGAACTAACTTTGGCCTTCTCAAGAGCCTATTTGGAAGATCCCTAGTCCTTAGGGATCCAGAGAGGGTAGGAAGGCCTAAGACAGTGAGTATTCAAACATCATTTCCTCCAAGCTCAAGATCAGTGCACCCTTGAGAGCAACAAATCAAGTGAAGAAGACAGGAGATCTGCATGGATGAGCAAGGAGGTTCTGGCAAAACTCAAACAGAAGAAGCAATTTTACCAAATGCGGAAAAAGAGGCAGGCCATTTGAGAAAAATATAGGAATGTTTTCAGAGAGTGCATGGATGTGACAAAAGAGGTGAAGGTCCGTTTGGAATTAAATTTGGCAAGGGCTGTCAGCGACCACACGGTTTCTTCAAGTACATCAGTAGGAAATGAATGAATCAGGAGAATGTGGCCCAGTGCTGAATGAGGTGGGTGCCCTAGTGACACAAACAGAGAGTGGGTTACTAAATTCCTTCTTTGCTTCAACCTTTACTGCTAAGTTCGGCCTTCAGGAACCCTAGCCCCTGGGGGTAAGAGAGAGTCTGGTGAAAGGAAGACTCTCCTTTGATCAAGAAGGATCAGTTGGGAGATCATGCAGGCAAACCTGAGAGCCACAAATGGGCCCTGAAAGGATGCACCCACAAGTGCTGAGGGAGCTGGCAGATGTTATTGTCAAGCCATTCTCCATAATTTTTTAAAGGTCATGGAGAACAGGAGAGCTGCCTGAAGATTGGAGGAAAGCCAACGTCATTCCAATATTCAAAAATGGCAAGAAGGAGAACTCAGGCAACTATAGGCCACTCAGTCTCACCTGCATCCCTGGAAAGGTGACGGAGCAGTTTATTCTGGATGTCATCTATATGGACAGAAAAAGGAGCTTATCAGGAGTAGTCAACATGGATTCACCAGGGAGAAAACAGGCTCGACCCACCTGATGGACTTCTAGGCTAGAAGATCTTCTAGACTGTGTAGATGGGGGAGAGCAGTAGGGTATTGTCTACCTTGACTTCAGCAAGGCTTTGGACACTGTCTCCCATTACATCCCATAGGAGATATTGGGAAGTGTGGGTTAAAGGAGTGACAGAGGTGGTTTGAGAGCTGGCTGGATGGCAGAGCTCAGAGGGTTGTGGTAAGTTGAAGGCCTATAGCTGTATTCCCAGGTGGTCAATGACCTGGATAACAATGACCTGAGTGTACCCTCAGCAAAATTGCGGATGATACAAAACTTGAAGCAGTGTATGTGTTGGCAGTCAGCGTGACCTGGATGGCCTGAAGTTCAGCAAAAGCAAGTCTGCAAGTTCTGTGCCTGGGGAGGAATAATGCCAGTTATAATGCCCCAGCACAGGCTGGGGGCTGATCTGCTGGAAGGCAGCTCTGCAGAGAAGGACCTGGTGGTCCTGATGGGCAACAAGCTGTCCATGAGCCAGCAGTGTGCCCATGTGGCCAAGAAAGCCAATGGTATCCTAGGCTGCACCTGGAAGAACACTGACAGTCCAATACACAGGAAATGGTCCTGTCATTCAGCTCAGCCCTGGTGAGACTGCATCTGGAGTCCCGTGTCCAGTTCTGGACACAGTTCTGGAACCACTGGAGCAGAAAAATATTCACATTAGTAAGAATTCACTGGATATCAACATAAAAGATGTTTTGGTTGAGTATAAGGGCAAATGTGAGCTTGACATTTGGTCAGAGAGTTGTCACAATTATTGTTGGCAATGGATATTCAGGAAAAATCTTGGCTTCATAAAATCGAAGGTGAATTAGCAAACTCTTTATTGGAAGCATCTCTAGAAAAATTGGTAGATACAAAAACATGTTGAAATCAAGCTTGTGGAAAGGAAAGACTGACTTTCAATGACTCAGGGTTTGTGCTTAGATATGGTTATTTCTAGATTTAAGTGCAGCTGCTGCTGCAAAGACCGTTCCCATTGCACCATGATGGAACACAATATGTTGGAAGTCAGTGAAGAAGGCAGCTGTGGTAGACTTTGTTGTTACAAGTGGCATGGTAATGACAATTTTTATCACCATTGTATGGAAATTGTTTTATGGCTGTATAACATAGCAGCAATATTCTATTAGAAGGTTTTTTGCCACTGCTATGGAAATTAGCTTGCAATCTTTCAGAATTAACTTGAGATACTCTATTCAGCTCTAATGCATCAACAAGATTGCTGAAATGGCAGATGACTAGGTGGAGATATGATCCAAACCCCATCTATTTTAAGCATGGGACAAACCCTCCTGGGTAGGTCATGTAAGGATTCTTTCAGTGATATGTTACACTTTTTAAACAGCTAGACATATTTCTGAATAGTGGTAATTGGCTGAATCAACTAACCCAAAACTTCTCAACTCTCAGTAACACATCTTGTGTGTGTTATAGAGTCCTGTTGAATTACAACAGCAGTAAATGGAGATAAAGATATTTAAAAAAAGCAAATCATGCACTGTGACATCTGCCCAGTGAGCTCTGGCTTTCAAAATCCTTATCTTTGATGTTCTGCTGATAACAAGCTCTGTAAGTCTTAAGTGTCATTCCATTAGAAAAGAGGAACAGAGAGTTACCTACCAAGAAACAGGGACTACAACCATTTCTGACTATTTTGGCACAGTAGTTGAGCAAAATGTTTATCAGAGGACATCAAAACATGCAGTGCACAAGACAAAAAAAAGCAGTTTAGTTCATGCTTTGATTAATTATTTATTCTGTTTCTTCCTCCAGTGAATACTACATTTTGTTTGAAAGATCTCTTATGTGATGGTTTAAAAGTGCATTTACTGTAACAATGTGCTCTGAATAATTGCATTTCATGTAGTTTCCATGCTATTTTGTGTTCCTATCTAGGATACTGAAAACATGTTTGACTGTGATTCTTCATTAGGATTTGCTGGCATCACTTCTCTTCCTTGACATTCATTATTAGCTTGGCATCATCTGAATTGGCACAATAAAGTTACTTTAATCTGATATCAATAAATGAAATTCAAAATAGCTGCATGCTGTGCCCAGCTGTGGAAATTTCCCTTGTGACCCTTCTCACTAGGCAGGACATTATCATCAGCATAAAATTGACTATATTTATTCATATGATTGTTAGCAATGAATTTGATTACTTATTTTATAATAGTTTTTCTGCACTTGTTGAGTGCCTAAGTGAATGGATAGCATTGCCAGGTGTTATGATGTTGTTATAAACTAGAAATAGTAATGCTGGGAGCTTAGAAATAGCACACTTTTTCCTCAGGGGCAACAAGTGGAAAAAATACTTTATATTGAATTTATATTCATGTAGGTTCATAACTATAAAATACTTTATATCGAATAGTTCATAAAACCACTTTGACAAAGGATAATTTATTCATTTTGTTTGTGTAACTTTACAGCTAACCTAACTATTATGGAACAAAACCCATAATGTTTGCAAATTTTGGACTGTTCATCAAGCCTTCTTGCTAATATAAATAAGGAAAAATATTAATATTGTAAACTATCTAGTTTAGTTGCGAGTCTTTTGATTTATTTCAAAATATTTTCCCATGGTCAGCCTATAGAAATTTTTTTCTCAGCCCACCTGAATAGTGAAAGAAATACAGAAATGAGAACAGCCTCCCTTTTGTATACAGTCCTTGTGTATTTGAAACGAATGAAACAGCTAAATTTCTTACTCAGTTGTAAGTCATGCTGGTGGTCAATTAATGATATTTATGTTCAGTGCGTAGCACATTGGGATTCTTCCCTGTGTCCATGGCCAACATGGACGATTATCCTACAAATAATGAATACATAATTCTTTACAAGTTACACTGGAAGAAAACAGAAACCCCTTAGAAAGTCAGTGTTGGGAACTCTTAAAAAGAATACAATCTCTACTAGAACATGTACCTCTTGGAAACAGAAATGAGCAATTTTATTTGAAAATCCTGTCTTAAAGATGGGGGTTGTCTCTATCAAAAATAAGCAGGCCAGCTAAAAGGATAAACATTTCACTATCAGTGTAGTAAATAGACATTGGATGTCATTTTCCCATGACCATTAGGTAAGTTATTATTGGACAGTGTCACACTGCACTGGAATTGATGTCTGCTTTTCTCTCTATTGTACTTTTTACTTTTTGGAATACACTGCTTTGAGATTTCAGGAAGTCCAAGAACAAAATTGAGCATCTGTACATAAATGACAAATTAATCAAAAGTTTTAGGAAACCAGGTTACCATATATGTATATGTATTTACTTAGTATATAGAGTTCACATACTGTTCCATTTTATACCTGCTAGAATTTTGCAGACAAGTGCCTTTTGCCACTGATTGTACCTGCATGTTTTTCCTACTTTACACAGATTCTGTTCTTCAACATATTTAGAATTACTAAGCAAGACTATATTTAAAAATACCAGAAATATAAAGAAAAAATGGATGGCTATTTATGTATTTTTATAAAGACTAACAAAACATATTAGAATCAATAGTCAGTTACATGATTCGTGAGTGACACCAGTAAATGTTCACTCCAAAGAATACAAGAAAATTATTGCTTTGTATCAGTTCTGTTCTACTATGGCTCCCATATCAGGCTTTGTAAAGAGTCCTTACAGTAAATAGTAATAATCAGTATGGAATATATGGAGAATTTGCTGGTATAGGCAAGGTCCTATGTTATATTGAATATACCAATATCTATATAAAAATATATATGTATTACTGTATAGGGAAACTCCTGAATTACTCTTCTTTATCAGTAAAAGATTTATCAGAATAAAAAAACACAAATGAAGAATGTTATTTCAGGTTGGCTGAAGCGAAAAATCTGTGTGACCAGGCAACATAACAGTTTCTGAACTACAAGTAAGAAATATAAAAAATTTGACTTAAGAGCAACTCACAGCATGAATGGTGCTGTCTTTTAAAGAACCAGTTGATTATAATCTATTTATTTAAATACACAAGTTGTTTTGATTATATTGATTATTGCAGTAAGGAGGATTGGGCTGTTGAGCTGTTGGAGACGTTCCTGAAGGAAACACTTTTCCCAAATGATGGGCCTCAGACCTAACTATAGACACCTGGGATGTTAGACTGACAAATCCTCAGGTACAGTATGATTATTTTGTTTCAATACTTGTAAAAAGAATCTACAAGCACTTTTTCATAAGACTTCCTAGAAGAAGCAAAAAGACAGTATATGTGCTGCTATGAGCTTTGAAGTGTAGAAGTTAAGCAGCTGAGGTAATCAGAAATAATGGAAATATTTGTACACAGATGTTACCACTCTGGGCAACTACAGTTGACAGCAACATTGTAAGTAGAACTAACGTAGACAAAAATGATGGCAGGAACACTAAGGTAGGTAGGCATTTGACAGGAAACAGAGCACTAAGGCGCATATCAGAAAAATAGGACTCACTGGAAATTTGTGCTGTGATAGACTGTATTAAAATGAAGATGGAGCAGAGGAAACAACCGCTGTTGGTCATGATTGTGGAAGGATGACAAGATTTATGGTGAATGATGTTTTGAAATGCTGTAGATCTTGGAGTAAATATTCATCACAATATGCACTATTACCAGGAATAAGTGTTACCGATTCTTATGTTAATGTTACTTCTTTCCCAGAAAGATGTTTGAAGGAACACATTACTTTGATATTGATAGTATTTGAAATTCCTGGATGAGATTGCTAGCAACTTTCTTTAGCAAATATTTGCTGAATCAGTGAAAAGTGTTATTACTCCAGGTTTAGTTTTAGGTATGAAATTAGGGTATTAGAGAAGAATGATCTTTGGGAAACGGATTCTAGATGAATTAATTACAAACAGATTCAATTTAAGTGAAATGGTAAGAAACAGTGAAAAGACTGTCCCTAGAACTGATCACTCAGGTAAAGGAACTAGTTGGAGGAAGTGCTCTAGACTAGTATTTTGGGACACAAAAGCCATAAAAAGTGGAATTTCTGTACAAATAAGAGCTGAAGCTCTCAGGAATCTGTCTTCCCTAAAAAATAAGCAAAAAGCCTGTAGGAAAGGACTTGCCAAAGTGCAAGAAAACCGCCTTCTCAAGAAGCATATAAAATGCTGAAATAGAAAAAACTCTCAGTTTTACTTAAGATTTTAAGTTTTTTTACTTACTTTAAGTTTTGCTTAAAGATACTATTCACCAAAAAAGCATTTTTTAGAGATCTGAAACTTAAGGATAAGCATTCATATGGGAAGGTATTACAGGTCAGTGGAATTAGACCTTAAAAATTGTTATAACTAGTAGCAGAGAGTAATTTAGCTCTAGAAACTAAATGATGAGGAAGACTGCTGTAAGCAGATAGGGCACGAAATGCAACAGTGCAAAATTATGTGCTGACAGTCTAATCACAGTCATTTCAGCTGTAACCTGATGAGTTAGAAATTATGTCTGCAGAGAACAACCTGAGTGACTGGCTAGTTCAGGCTCATCTCTGATTGTCAGTGTGATGGGATTGTAAAACCTGTAATGCACCCTTGGAATGAGTCAGGAAAGGCATTTCTGGAAGAGATGAAGTAAAGACAATGTTTTTGAAAAGAGTAAGACTTAAATCTGGAGTACTGCATATAGTTCAAGTCATATTCAGGAAAAATGGATTTCAGCCTAGAACATTACCTGAGAAGGACTACAAAAAAGATAAAGTGAATGGAGAGCTTGTTCATGACAGAGATTTAAAGAGCTCAGTTTGTATAGTATTATAAATTAAAGATTGAGAGGCATGTGATAGACATAAATATGTCCAAAGATAAGGACAAAGATAATGTTACCGTTTCACCACAAAAGAGGAAGTAGAGCTTTTTTGGTGAAAGGGTAATGTTAGCAGAAATCTTAAACAAATATGTCCTGGAAATGTATGATTGCCTGGAAAAAAAAAATAAGCAATGGAATGATTGGGAGAAAAAGCCAAACATCTTAAAGATGTAGATCATTTAGTCTGAAAATCTCTGATATGGTGATCCGTGTTCGGTACACCAACAGGGTCTTTAAGGTTATGCAAGGATGACTCTGGATGACTATGTTAGGAGGATAAAATTTTCTTAGTATTTTTCACAATATGATTTATTCAAATAGAAATGATGTGTTTCCTTAACCCCCAAAAGATTAAAATACCAGACATTTTGACCCTATTCCTAACTCTTTTTACTTTTAGTAATATTGCACACTTGGGATACATTCCCAAAACTGCTCCTCATTCTGTGAACTCTATACTGCTTTTGCTGCTATTTCTTCTCTCAGATACACTATCATCTCTAACCAGCAGTATAGTTCACTTCAGGGTTTTTTTCTCTGCTTATCACCTTTCACAATGCTTGACCTGAGTCCAGTGTCTGAACAGCGGAGAACAGTTCTAGACCCACTTAGAGACAACACAACCCACTTTTTCCTGTCAAGCTGTAACAATTTGCTTAACCACACACTATAGAACCTATGTTGTGTATAAACAGTATGTTTCTAGCTTATATATACACCTCCTTCACATTGATTTAAGTAGAAATGGTGCACTGACACACTAAAGGGATCTCTTGTTTTTCACAGGAGATATTTATTTTCCAGTCACAATACCCTCTCATGTTCATCAAATACAAAAGAAACACGGAGGAGAAAAGCAATTTGTTGTGCTGCTGTTTTAGTATATTGGCTGCTGTGTGATGTTTGAGCAACTGCATTCAGCATATTTCTTCCTATCAAAGGGTTCCAGTTCTAACTGAAGGAACCCAAGCAAAAATGACAGCCTAATTATTTCTTTCTCTTTAGGGGAAACTGAGACACTCAATCTGTACTATGAAATTTATACTAAATAAGTACCAATAGAAGGAAATCCTTGAAAATCAGTTCTCCCTGGGTATCAGAGCAGTTTTAGGCATTGATGAGACTTGAGTAAAAAGCTGGGCTGGGATCAGGTTCAGGATGGTTATAGAAGCTTACATCTGTAGAATACAATTCCTTACCTAGTGCCTATCATAAAGACTTTATACCAAATGTGACAAAATTCCCATCTTAGGAGGTACACGCTTTTGTTACAGATTATTGTTTTGTCAAACTGTTTTTGTAGTGCTCAAAAAACGTGGATGCCCTTTCCTTTTACTGGTTCCATAGGAGCTCAAATGAAACATTCCATGGGATCAAGCCTCTGGCTTTAATCAGCAAATTCACTTTTATAAAAATTTTTGCCTTATCCTGGACCTTTCTCAGCAGTGGTGATTAATCAACATTTATGATAATAATCACTTAAAATTTTGTATTTACAGTTTATTTCTCTCCAAAATAAAGCTAAAAATCAGTGGCCAAATATTTTTTAAGTGTCAGTACCACTAAACTCAAAAAAAGAGTTTAATTTGGCAACTAGGCAACAAGAAAATGTCAAATTCTATGTACTTTTTCCCAGGACGCTCATGAAAAAAGATAAAATTACAACAAATTTGCAAATAGTTAAGTATGAATTCTTCCCTTACTGACTCAGATGGTGAAAGCCTAACTAACGGAAAGAGGTTTTATGCACAGTTTTGTGAAAGTCCTATAATGCAAAATCCTGATTTTCCCTAATTTTTATGTTCAGTGACATGGCTGGTCCGCTGTCTGTAATTTTAAAGATTGCATGATGTAGGATCAGACAGTTAAGCAGATCAACTCTATGCAGAAAAGTAGAAGCCATTTTGCTGCAGAACTGCTGCAAATCACTGCTGGTTGGCTTTTATGCTTGGTGTGTAAGATGCTGAAAACCACCTGCATGCAGATTCATAGAGAAAAGCAGAGAGTTTGAAATGTTAATCCATGGTACAAAAAGAAGTTGCCATTGCTGGAGTCCTCTCTGTTTTTCAGTGGGAGTAATTATTATGGCATAAACATGGAAAAGCAGAGAATGTCTGCCTGAATGCCAAGAGAATTTGCTGTGAATACTGGTTTCATAAAGGAGAACTTGTCAATTCAGAGTGCCAGAAAGCTGTCTAGTGTACTACCCAGAAGGGCAGTGCAATGTCTAGGACAGGCTACTGTCTTTCCAACATGGATTTTGAAGCGAGTATGGGATTGCCTTTACTATGTAAACATTGCTTTTCCTCAGAATGCTCCTTTGAAGTTACTGAACTAACAAAAGGTAAGAAGCTCTCAATTCATTTGTGAGCATTTGAATAATTATAGCGGGATGCTAATTAAATAATTGATATGGATTCCTTAAACTAGAAAAACATTAAGTAATTAAACAAAATCCTTTTGCAGTAAATAATACCTGTTAGCAGTTGTCATTCTGTGCCAGGCTTATGATGCAGTGTGCAAAGAAACAAAACAAACAAACAAACAAACAAAAGGTAAAAACATATCTTTGTAACATCTCTGAGACTGTGTGGGCATCCTGCATGAAAAAATATCAGCAGATTAATGTGGATGTTTTAGAAGCTAATTAAATTGAAGCGCGTAATTTCTCACCATGAGTGGCTAATTACAGAACAGAAGAGTTGGATAAATAAGAAGTACTCAGTGCTGTAAGGACAATCAATACAACTAAGACAGTTTCAGTACAATTCCTGGATCCTAAGATACATTTAAATAAATAATAAGATTCCATATGAGAAAACACAAATCACTGCCACTACCTTCATACTGGTATTTACTTATAGCCACACACCATTCAAAGTACTGAAGCTGACTGAGTGTAGGAATCTCTATGTATGGATGATTGGTGGGCAGCTTTTGCCTTTTAATATTTTTGAGATCTGATAAATATTCCAGCAATGTCAGTTTGTGTTTTGGAAGACCACAATATTACAATTCTTTAAAGAATAAGCTCCAGTCTTTACTTAAAGAGATTGTTCTGCAGTACAAAGCCACAGTTCTGAGGTGACTTTATTAAATATCTGTGACATGGATATTTTAGGTGGAGTATAATCATCATGGATTTTCAAGTCTAATCAAGAATCCACGAATATTCATGGTTCTCCATGAATCTCATGGGAGTTTACTCACTAAAGAACAGATTTAGGCCCAGCAGAAATCCATTGCTTTTTAGATGATTTGATGATTTTTCTTTCATATTCTAGTAAATATATCATATTCTTTCGTCTACATGAATACAGCAGATTTCATGTCTATGTGGGAAGATGTGTAGCTGTTCAAGCAGATGGCTATGCCGTGTCAGGAAGAACTCTTCCCTTCCATGAACAGCAAGGGATTTAAAGCCCTCTCGCTGTGATAACATACTCTGCAGGAAAAAGCACCTTTGACTAAGTGCATCCAATACTGACAACTATGCCGACAGGAATTTCAGCTGCAGCCTTTACACATATTTAGTGAAAAAGCTGATAGGAAAATCGTCCAACCTACGGCATCAATATTGTTACTATACCAGCAATATGGTGTATTATTATTGAAACGTACTGGGGTACAGAGATGTTTGGGGAGCACTGGACACATTCATAAATCAGTGCATCATACTACCATGTTGAAAAAATGAATAAAAATGCAACCTATAGTAACCCTACAGAGACACTTTATAGATGATCATTCCACTGTGATAATGGATCGCATTTTTCCTTCCAGACCTACTGAGTTTAACACAGTCTGGACCATCTGTTCAAGTGCAGCCTTTTAGGAACGTCCAAGAGAGTATGGTGTTCCTCGATACATCTCTTTGCACATATGAGAAGCCACGCTAGCAGTTCAGGATTAATACTGAATCTTCCTAAGCATGCATAATATATTATGTATTCTTTTTGCAGAGCTCTGCTCTTATTAGCAATCTGTCAAACAGCTGCTTCTGAAAATGTGACAGATCATGTAAAGAACACAGAAACTTCTTTTCATAAAGAAATGTGTTGCAGGGAGGCATACCCACATCAACGATTTCCTTTCTGGCACAGTGTGGATACAGTAAACATCTGTGCACTCTGCCTTCTGTCAACAAAACTTATGACTCTGAATGTTAGGTCAAGGCTTTGTCTGTGAAGAGACTTTTCTTTTCTTTGTCTTGTAACTCATCTACTGATATTCCACCAGTTGAGAGTCAACAGCTTTTTACTCTCAACTTTAGGCTTTCGCTTAAACAGGAGACTTTCAAAGTTCATTTTTCCTTTATTAAAAGCCAAACACTTAACAATAAAGATACAGTCCAATAGCTGGTTACAATTAGTTCTGAAGGAGGTAATCAAGTATAAAGTCAAAACGGAGACAGAAAAATAATAAGCTGTTTACAAAACAAGACTAGACTGCTAGTCCAATCTACACCTCCTTTTATTTTCAGGTGTTTTAGAAATATTTAATGATATACAAATAAACAGCTATTGGTAATTGAACAGATTTCGATTCTTGTGGTCTCATTTTAAAACAGCATGATTGTACTTTTTTGTTAGTTCTTTACGTATTGTATAGGAAGAAAATGAGGGAGACTGAAGAATACCTACCTGATGAGTTGCTAGCTGTGTCTGAGAGTCTGTACACATGGCCTTCACAAAATGAAGCATCTTAAATTAGGTTGCAATTGTAGTGATCTCAAAAATAACAGCTCATGTGTCTTGGCTAATAACTTCAGACGTCAGAGACTCCGTGGTTTACAATCACCAATCCAGAGCTTAGTTTATAGTTTCTGGTCATAGGAGCTAGACACCAAAAGCTGGTGATGTGAAATAGATACTGATCATAGACACAACATTCAATACATGGAAAACTCCAAGGTAAACACTAAGGTACTAGAGTTCATCCTTTCGTCAGAGAGCTGGAGCTGTGTGGAAGTGAAGATTTATATGTGAATTAAAGTTCCAGAATTTTTATGGGCCTAAGAACTGTTGTGGATTTGGCTCTTATCCTCTCATTCTTCTTATAAAATAGAGATAGTGTTACTTCATAATAAAAAATATTATCACTGTGGGGTATTCTGCATTGCAATAATTTTGCTCACCTGCAACCAGAATTTATTTACAAAGATAAGAATTCCACATACATACTATATGTGACAAAACACCTGTGGACATGTTTGATGCTGCCCTGCACAACATCCTTGTCTCAATATCGAAGAGACATGGATTTGATGGTGTTAAGATCTGATTATTAAAATTATTAGAGAGATGTCTCTGCCAGAATTAAGGTACAAATGAGACCATGTGCTGAAGTCTGTAGCATAGATTTTTCTTCAACTGTACATTGAGGTAGAGAGAGACAGGGAAGAGAAAGAGGGGTAGGGAAGGTCTTATCAGGTCTTATCCTGGGCTGCATCAGAAGAGATGTGACCAGCAGAACAAGGGAGGGGATTCTGACCCTCTATTCTGCTCTCTTGAGACTCTACCTGGAGTGCTGCCTCCAGCTCTGGTGTCCCCAACACAAGAAGGACATGGAATTCTTGGAGCAAGTCAAGACGAAGCCAGGAAATTGATAAGAGGACTGGAGCACCTCCCCTACAAAGACAGGCTGAGAAAATGGGCCATTCGTCCCGGAGCCTGTGTGGAGAGCTCACAGCAATCTCACAGTATCTGAAGGGGCCCACAGGGAAGCTGGAGTAGGACACCTCATAAGGAACTGTAGTGATAGCACAAGGAATAATGGATAAAAACTGAAAGAGGGGAAATTTAGGTTGGATATTAAGAAGAAATTTACTGTGAGGGTTGCTGAGGGAGGTTGTGGATGCCTCATCCCTGGCAGTGTCCAAGACAAGGTTGGATGGGGCTCTGAGGTGGAATGCTGGGACTGGGTGATTTTTAAGGCCTATTCCAACCCCATTACATTCTATGTTACACATATATTTTATGTAAATTTGTTTAGTATAGTACCTTCACACGTCACCAAGACATTTAAGCTATATAACTTCCCCAAATAGTGCTTGTCCCTCATACCTTATAAGCCTTCTCTTTAGTGTTGTTAGATGATTATCACATGTAGCCTCCAACATAAAAAAATCTCTAAGAATTTGTCAGCTGGGAAGTACATTAAACTTTGCAATGATGTTATGAAAAAGCATATCATATGCTTTATGAAAGGCTATAATTTGATAGAAAAAGAAGAAAACACTTCAAGGAGGAAATATTTTGTAAATTAAATCACCTAACTATACTAACTAAATAAGCATTTTGATCCATTTGCCATTTCTTGCTTTATTTTCATTTTTTACTTATCCTTGCATGCAAAATTCAAAGCTCTAGGTCAGTTTGATTTTATTTTATTCCTTTTCTGCAAAATAAAAAATTGAATGGTGAAAAATGCAGTATCAGAGAAATCAAAGTAGCTCTGCTGTCTGTTTACTGATTGCATGGTCTGTTTTGTAGCATACTGCCTTATGAGCCACAGATGCAAGTTGCCTGCCTTTAGTAAAGAAGTACCTAGAAGTGCTTTTTCTACATAAGTTTGACTCCAGTGAGTTGCAAAACTGAATGGCATAAAAGCTTCTTGGGAAGTCACTAGAAGATCATATTCATGTTTCCTAACACTAACAGCAGAGCATAGGTACTTACATTAACAAGTGTCTTCTGGAGAAATGTATTTTCCCTGATTGACGTGTAGGGAAACTAACCTATAAATATTGGCAGTCCAGTTTGATACCAATTTTTCACCAAAATGCAAAGATAGGATGGTATAGATAAAAATCTAAGTGGGGGTAACATGACACACATTATGGTGTGTATTGTATATTTTTTCTATGGCATCTAGAGTGTATTTCCTGTATCACATATTTTTTTAAATACCTAGTTATGGATATGTTTTACAAACCCTTTCTAATCACTTGCTTTATGGTGCTGTACAGTGATTTACTTAGCAAATAGAATAGAACCAAATGTTGAATAATTAATTAGCCTGTGTCTAATGTGACCTTTTCTTAAAGGCATTAACTAGAAATAAGAGGGCTAATATATATGTTATAAAGTTCTATTGTACAAAACAAATACAGCTTTGCATAAAAATGATATAGGTATGGATGCATATAATTTTTATTACGTAATTTTTGTTAAAAATCATTTTATTGCGTAATAATAAAATTTCATTTTTATGACTAGGTCTTTGTTATATGAATTCAACTTTTAAACTACAAAAAATAGTATAACAAAACATTAAGAGGTATAAACCACTTGATTACATTTGAACTTTAATTTCACCTCTACTGCACAAAATAATTACACATAAAGCTTTCAACTGTTTTTGCACAAAAAAAGATGTGTGATCTTTTTAAGATGCCTTGGAGTACAGAAACTTGGAGAACAGCTGTTATTCCCATTAGCAAAGTCTCTATTAAAAGGGCAAAATGTTTGTTTCCTATTGTGTCACAAAGAGTAAATAAAATTAAATTAAACTTGAATCTATGAATTTCTGAATGAAATGAGATGGATTTTGAAGTATGTTCAAAGGTAGTTTGCATTCTGAATTTATAGTACAATTCTGTATCCTATTATATGTGGCATTCTTACCATTTTAACAGAGATTTTGTAGACTTGTTGTTAATCGTAATGTCACATTTACTTCTCTTTTTTCTCTTTTCTTTTTCTTAAGCCAGTCTGTCTGTCTATCTATCTATCTATCTATCTATCTATCTATCTATCTATCTGTCTATCTATTGTATTTTCCTAGTGTGTTGTTAACTCATTCAAAGTGAAGATTCATCATATTTAAGCTGTTCCCTTCTTACTCTATAGACGGTGTAATTTTGAACGACAGATCAAGCAGCTGAAGAAAACAAAAAGAAGAGAAATACAGTAGAAAAAACAAGCAACTATATCTTGGAATTGATAGACAGTCAAGTAATAAAATAATTAAATTAGGTATAAAATGAAAAAAATTATGGGTGCATCCACATTTATAAGATTATATGAAAACTGTAAAACTGCAATGATGGAACAGTACAGTAACTTTTAGCTAAAGAACACAACTTAAGGTCTAGTTCCACATATTATAATGTACTTGAAGAATTCTCAGTCGTGTACTCTTAAATTTAATGCATTCCTACCATATTTTCCTGCAACAATTGCTTACTGCTAAGAGTCTTTGTTTTGTGTGGTTTCCTTATAAAAATGTACAGAAAATGCACAGTTCTTCCATTACTTCAAATGTGGGCCTATTTTTCTCAATGAAACGTATCTTTTAAACTATATAGTACTTTAAGTAATGTAGTGAGCCTCACAGACTACGTTTCCTGGATCTCTGGCAGAGGAATTGGCTTCCCAGATCCACTGCAGAAAAGTATGGGGGAGTAGGCCAAGCTGCAGGGCTGAACTTCAGGAGTAATACGTTGGGGTTGTCTTGGGGCCCAAGGCGATTTTCTGCTTCAAAAAATGCATATGACAAGATGTTACTGTTCCTAAAAATAATTTAAGGCCGTGTACAGCTATTTAAGAAAAGTAGATAAAGATGTGTGTGATTTGTACCTTTAGAAGCTTAAGGCACCTTGGTTATTGGTTGACTTTGTGTGATAGGGAGCCAAATAATCATATCCTACCATAAGTCTCCTTATAATTCCAGTCCAAACCATAGCTTCAAATTTTTTTTTCATTTTTTTTGGTTACATCCTGTTATTTGCAAGGCTTTAATTTCTGATGAATTCTGTGTTAGTGAAACACAGAATGGATTTAGTTACCAAATCATTATTGTATGTCTTTCACTCGTAACATTCATTCTTTCACTCTAGGTAACTGAAGGCTGTAATACTAGTCTACCAGTTTCTGATGTTTTAGAAATGTTTTAAATTGTTAATGATTTCTGTTACACATTATTCTAAGGATTATAGACGCTTTTTTAAAAAAAGAAAATAATCTTCACAAAAATTAGCAAATTGTTTTTCTTTGCTTATCAGTATCTTTTAGAGGACTGTTACCTATATTCAGTGCACTGGTTACTGTTACTGTTAGTATGAAATATAGGAAAATGAAACCAAAGATGTTGAAGGCTGTGAATCTCTGGATAACAATAATTTGTCTCTTCTCCTGTGCAAACCCAATACTGTTTTCTATATTCCGTAATGTACTTTCAAGTGCAATCTTCAAATATGTATGTTGTTGCTCTTTAGGAAACACAAATTTGAATGGAAAGAAATAAGTATATTTTATCTGACACTTATGACAGTAATTAAGAAAATCACTGATGCAAACTCTATATTTTTAAATAAAGATAGAACAGTGATTATATGAAAACTGATAAAGTGGCACAATTATTTCATGCAGTTACTGAGAAAGAATGTAAAATGTGAAGAAGGCCAAAGGAGACAGAGCAGGGAGATGGAAAATCAGAGAAAAAAATAGAAGAGTACTTCAGTCTAAGTGAACTTTGGCATAACTGGATTTGTAAAGGGCACAAATTGTAGACTTAGTTTTCCATTTTCTTCAGTGCAAGATACTGTTGCTATGACTTGGTAGAGTCTTGTCCCCCAGTGCAGTCACCTTCCACTGAGGACATTTGTCATGACAGGTTGGACCAATCGAGCCTTGGAGGACCCCTTGCCAGTCAGGCTGGGCTTCTGAGCCAGAGGAATTTACACAGAAAAATGACAGGTCATTTCAGGCTGTCTCTTTACAATTTATATTATGTTCAGGATTTAGTATTAGCATCTCATCTTTCCTATTCAAGTTTTTAACACTATTTTCCCTTTTACTCCTCTGCACAGCATACTGCATTATGACAATCCTATCCAGAAGGTTCGCAATTTGTATTGCAGTAAAGAAAAACATATAGCAATAAAGGGGCAGAGCTTAAGGATGCAGCTTAGTAAATAAATTCTACTGTCCTATTTTCTTGGGTTACCTGCTAAAATGTTTTATTATTTTGATTAACTCTTACTTAAAATTTTGTGTGGATTTCTTATGGGTTGACAGAGGGAAAAGGTGACTCAAGGGAGCTCACAGTGATATTTGTGACATCCTCTATGTATTCACGTAGGCAAAGTTTCTGGACAGAACTTCAGAGCTGCTTAAGAAAAAATTGCTTGCAATAGCTTTACAACAACACTTAATAAGACTAAGCTGGTTTTGTTTTTTTTTTTTTTTGAGGCACTTGAATTGCAAATCACTGATCCAAGGTCTTATAGCCTTGAAGTTCAAGTCAGATTATCAGCGAATATTAGAACACGCACATGTGAGACGGCCTTTACAAGCTTTAAGATCAAAGAGTCACTGTGCAACCTTCAGAATAATATCATTCTGTCACTCAAGCAAGCATTAGAAGCCTGGAAAAGTTCAAGCTTTCAAGCAAACTTTAGAACTCCTTTTTCATAAAGTGATTTTGACCATAGAAATCTTGAATGGAAAAAATCAAGTTCCTACCTTCAAAAAAATATATTATACTTCTATCTAATGGGGAAAAAATAATCCCCAAAGATACCATTATATTTGGTGGATATATTCTAAAATTAAAATAGCTTTTGACAGATTGCCTGATTTAAGCTTGCCTTTCCAAGGTTGGGTTCCATAGCCTCCAGGGTCTTAGCAGGTGTGCTTTGCATCATCTCTTGTCTAATGTTGAAATGTGATATACCATACTATAAAAAACCCCAAAACAACACGTTCTGAGTTTAAGTGTTAGTAGGTCCTGTAGAACCCACAAGATCACTTGTTCGTTTAATATACAGCAGGTACAGAAATGCTTTGCCAGGTCAGGGTTGTAGAGTTCAATTTATTCTAATTGAGTCTGCTGTCAACATCGTACTGGAATTTTTATTGTGTCCAGACTCATCATATTTTTTCTATAGAGTTGTGAAAGAAAAGAACATTGGATCACTCATTCTTCATGGCATCGTTACAAATATATTAAATTTAAATATATATCACAGCTGATGAAGGAAAATATTTTCCCTGGTAGAGGAATACTATATATGGACAATACCTTTAGGAATACAGGCTAGTACATTGTACATTAGGCTTTTAACATCTTTGTACCATGAATTTTCTCTGAAATCTCATGGTGTTTAATATGATTTCACATAAACTGGTGCAGGATTAGAATTTAAATCTACTTTAGACAGTGTAGCTACATTACCATACACTGTTATCTCAAATGTCAAAGTGTAGAAATTGAATCATTTGGGAATTAATTTCATAAAATCATAACGTCATGGACTCATAGAACCATAGAATGGTTTACGTTGGAAGGGACCTTAAAGATCACTTAAATCCAATTCCCCTGCCATCAGCAGGGATGGCACTCACTAGATCAGGTTCCTTAGAGCCGCATCCTGGCCTTGAATACTTCTGAATGTTAATCCTTTGATGTTATGGACTCAACACTTGGGGTGTTAAGTAATCCCATTTCCATCTAAATTATAACACCAAAGACTTTCTAATGGAGTCTGTTTTGAATTCTTTTTGTATATGAAAGAAGAAGCTTAGATATTTGTGGTTTCTCTTAAAGCAAATGGAAACCACAGCAAGAAATAACTAAATGTAATAAACCAGGAGCAAGCCTTTAATTTCTATTGGCAAAGCAATTATTCTATCCTGTATTTTATTAATTGCTGACCTATTGTCTCTAGGACTATCTAATAGCTACTAAGTACTCAGTTCCAATGGATGACTGAGATTCTAATAGCAATTGCTTAATTAGAAGATATTCCTGGATGTATTTCTACCAGTAATAATATTCAAGGAGACTTACTGGTATCATTATCCTCATCCACTGGTCTTTATATCTTTTCTTCAGAGTATGGAGGAATACGCTTTCTTTCTGGAGCATAAAACTCCATTGCACTAGTAATGCAAACGCATTCATGGTAGTTTCATCCTCTTCCCTTTGTTATCTTTGACAATAGCAGTAAAACAAATTATAGCCTTTGGAAGGTCAACAATTTAAAAAAAAAATTTGAATCAAACAATGAAAGATGTAATTTTCTATTGAGTTACTTAAACTGTTTATGCTACACTTTTCTATAATGAGCTGAATACCTATATTTTATAAACTTCCAAATAAAAAGTGATGTTGGTTGGGCCAATTTCTCAAGCAAAAGCTTTAAAGACTGTATTTTCAATATTCTAGACTAAATACTAAATGCCTGCAATTGATAACTGCCTCTTTATTAGGAGGTACACAGGGCTGTTGATAAAGAAAATTCTCCTTTCTACAAGGAGGAGGAGGAGGAGGAATTATATTCCCACCTTTTATTCTTTCCTTGTTCCTTGTCCATGAAAAGTTCTTTTTCTGTTACATCTCTGGAAAACTAAATAGATTGAGAGGGATTTTAAAGTTGAAAATGTAGCTTAGCTCTGTTTAAGTGTTCTTATCTGATGCACCTTCATTTCATTCTTTTGGCATTATTCCAAGGAAACATAAAGTCGAGGAGGCAGCAGCAGCTTGAGTTGCTACTGCTGCAGAAATAGAGTGCTTGAAATCTTGTCAGGCAGAGGCTGCATTCAGTGTAAAGCAGAGCTACACAAGTAACCAGCCTTTAAGATTCAGTGGTTGAATGAAAGAGAGGGCAATCTCCTTTTTCCATCTCCAAAATCCAATTTCATCCTAATCCAGCTATTACTTCTAGTTCAGTTTGGAATGAAAAAGAACCATTTTATAATTTTTTTTGTACCAAATAATATTTTTACCAAAGGTGGTTACATGCTATAGGAAGAGGGTCACCTGGCACAAAAATTTCCTTAACTTAGTATACCCCAACAAGTGTAAATAAATAGGACAGAGATATTTTATTATTTTCCATACCCATGAAGAGAAAATGAGTAGTCATGTGATGTTTAAATGTTTAGAATCCATTATTTTTTCCTGGACATGGAAATAGAGATATTTCAGTTGAGATTGTATTGATAGTTTTGTATCTGTAATTCGATAGTTTTGGATGAAACCAAGTCTTGCTTTTGACCAGGGCTGCTGAAGACTTCTGGTCTCAGAGCTTTAGTGTGATCCTGTGAGACAAGGATCCACTTTTTCCCATTACATCAAAATGCATACACATATTTCAGCAGCTTTTAATCTAAGTGCTGTGGAACACAACAGCAAAAAAATAGTGTATGTATCCATGCAATAATACATTGATTTTCTTATGTGTGTTGAAATACATGCAGCTTCTGTTTGTACAACAAGGGTATTTTTCACTTAGCTGAATTTGCTCTTTTAGTTTTGGCTTTCAAAGAGAGCTCGGCAAAACATGCAGAATGGCTCCATAAGCAAAATCCGTACCAGTAAAAATGCTGGTCAGGTGTCTGCAAGGAATAAATTACATCCATGCACTCAGGTGCTGAAATATGGACCAAATGAGAAAAATGGACTTGAGATCTTTGAGGAAAAGATCCACTGTCAATGTACCTGTAAAACACCACCATGCTTGGATCCAAAATATTGACATACTTTATATCTACATTCGAGCTCTTTTTTTTTTTGTTGTTGTTGTTGTTTTTGTTTGTTTGTTTGGTTTTTTTTTTTTAATTTTGGAAGGAAGACACCCTATGAAGATTTGCAGCTCTCCTTCTCTCTACACCTGTGAGATTAGCATCTCCAGTTTTGCCCTTGTGGACTGATTGAGCAATTTGTATGACACTGTCTTTCTGTGTTTTTCCTTTGATTTCATTGTATGATCTGATATGATCTGTAGTCCTGAGTTGGTACACGGATCTTGGTTGCCAAAACACTAACATATATTTTGGGACTCCAGTTATACTTCTGTCCTGGGTTGCAGTGTATTCTATTACCATCTTCAGGAGCTGTTAAAACTAGGTGGGGCTGTGTCCCCTGCCTCCTCTCTCTGGACTATCTTCTGTTAACAGGCCAGCTGTCAAAACCGGGTGGGGCAGCGTTCCTTATCTCTCCCATGACCCATCCTCCCTCTAGGGTGGATATCTCCTGTTAATGGGCCGTCTAGTCTCACCACATGGCTGATGAAATTACATCCTCCCATTGTGAGATGCTCTGCCCAGAGGGAGGAACCAAGCATCCCATCCTGGATATAAGCTAAGATTTCGAACACCAGAAGCAGCCCTTACCTACTGGATTCCCAGAGGACAAGAGCTATCACTGGACCTTCAGGTGAAGACCAGACCTTTTTCTACAGGATCACTGCTTCAACAGAACCATCTTCAGCAGAACTCTGGAGGACTGCAGCCACCATTTTATTGGACTGCTACCAACACCCTGACTGACAGGGTGTCAGCTTGTATCCTGACTCTGTCAGTGGTTTCTTTTTTGTACTATTGCATTTATTTTAGTTTTTCCTATTCAATTGTACTTCTGACTTGGAGTTTGTCACTGGTTTTGCTTTCAAACCAGCACAACTTCTTATACTCAAGTTATTCTTCCAATAATATTTGATAACATGTGTAACTATACTTTCTAGGTATTCTTACAAAAGATACAGAGCAACAATTAGAGCAACAAGAAATCCATGGGAGATAAAACACAATGAAGAAAGGAAGAAAAATGGATTAGTTTTACCTAGCAGAGGAAATTCTACTGAATTAATTTTTTTCTATGGTAGTTCTGTTTTTTTTCTTATTTCACTTGGTTTTGCATTCTGTTGAAATAATAACATGCTGAAGTATTGAGATATGTTTTGAATTTTGAAATTATTTAAATATCTTGTCATTTATGATAAATATCTTGTCATTTACCAGTCTAGTGCTGGAAAACAGAGTGCTACGTAGGAGGAAATACAGTGGAAGTTGTATGTTTTTATCTATATTCTTGCTTGAAATTAGGACAGTTGTCAGAAAAGCTTTGGCTTAGTTTTGGAAGCAATCAGGAAAAGGTTATAATTTCTAACAGTCATATCTATCCTTTATATTACAGAGGATGAAAAAGAAGCTTAAATGTCAGTTTAGAGAAAATTGGAAAAAAATTTAGACAGTTTACAGTTGCAGACATTTTATTTTTTGTTAGTTGTGGTCTGAAACAGAGCCAGCTCAGAACAAATTAATTAGAGTCGAGGAAATAAGAGTGACCCATTAGGATATCAAAGGGCAGGCCAAGGAAGTATAATAACATTATATTTTGCAACACTGAAAAATAAAGGCTCTCTGATAGTACAGGAAAAGTTCACCTTGGTTGCACATAGGAAGTTATCTTTAAAAAAGGAAGCTCTTGTGAGACCCCACCCAGAATACTGTGTCCAGTTCTGGGGCACAAGAAAGTCATACACCTGTTGAAAGGAGCCTAGAGAAGGGCCACAAAAGTGATCAGAGGCCTCAGAGGAACACCCGTCCTTTGAAGACAGAGTGAGAGAGTTCAGGTTGTTCAGCCTGGGGAAGAGAAGGCTCTGGGGAGACCATGCAGCACTTCCACTACTTAGAGAGGCACTAGAATTACTTACAAAGTTAAGCATTAAATTGCAGTGACAGTATAAGGGGTGATGGCTTTAAGCTGAAAGAGGGTAGGTTTGGCTTTAAGCTGAAGGAGGGTAGGTTTAGTTTTGATATTAGGAATTAATTCATTACTGTGAGGGCGGTGAGGCACTGGAAGAGGTTGTTCAGTGAGGCTGTGGGCTCCCCCATCCCTGGAAGTGTTCAAGACCACATTGGATGGGGCTTTTCCTGCTCTAGTGGATGGTGTCTCTGTCCATGGTAGTGGGGTTGGAACTACGAGTTTTGTGACGTCCCTTCCAACCCAAACCATTTTATGGTTCTATGATTTTAAGATAATCTAGTAAGTTTTAGCCTTGTTCCCTATTTGAATTTTAAAGTCCTGCAGAAGTTCAACAGCTGAGATATGTACTTTTTAATGTACGTTTTTCAAAGGCACCAAAATAACAATTCTGAGTGCTTCAGAAAGACTCACCTGAAACCCTTCCTTACACAGTTGTGATCTAGTGGCAAGGAAACTGCAAGTCTTGGATGATGTATTTTAAAGATTGTGAGTGGGTCAAATTCTGTGTGACAGAAACCATGTTGTGGACCCAGACAACTGTGTTATCCTCTTTTAATTCCGCTAATAAATTTTTCTTTACACTCTTTAAATTTAAGCCTGTTTTGCCTTTAATGTTTTCTCCTAATCCTTATCTCAACTCATAAGCCCTTCAGTTTTTCTTTCCCCCTACTCTGCTCAACTATAGCAGAAGAGAAGGAATGAATGGGCTTTTTTTTGTGGGTGCTTGGCTTTTAGCTGGTGTCAAGTCCTGACAACAACCCTTGCCGCTGCACAGTTTCAGGTTCTTAAAGAAAAATTAGTTATTTCATTTGGGTTTGTGACATGGAAGGAACAAAGCTCGAAATGCAATGTAGCCGGTATTTTGGATAGGAACATTGAATGACATTTTCGACTACGTTAATTTTACAAATGTGTTGATGCTATCAAAGAATTCAACTGCTCACAAGCTGTGAAGCAACGTGAATGTGTTGACTCCTACATGCCTGTTTATTTATATTTTACTTTGTTAAGTACAGTGTTAGAATATAAGGTGTCTCATTGTTTTAATTCCCAATCACACCAGCAGAGGCTGCTTGATCTTATTTTTATGCAGCTTTTGATGGAAGTTTTTGCAAGTGCTAAGCACAGTATTTCTGCTGCTCTAAAAACAGAATGTAAATGTTAACAGCTGAAACTACCGGCATGCCTCTATGCAATAACCTAAGCTGAAGACAGACAAAAATAATCACTTCCTTGGTCTAGGCAGAAGAAGAAACCCATCGTATGCCCAGCTTGCAAATATGCGTAAGAGTTGCTGGTCCATGCACAAAAATGACTTATTGCCACTCTATCATTCTGACTGAAGACAACAAAACCAGTAATATTTTACTTGCTTCAGTCTCTTCTAGGATGAATTGATGAATACATTATTTAATATATTACACTCTACTTAATTTCCCCAATAGGTTTCTGTCATCAAAGGAAGAATGAAGGGTTAAGTTTTTCTTTTAGTCAGGGGAGCCTCCAGAGGGTGATATATGCTTTAACTTTCACCTGGCATGACTAAAATGGACGTACATCCACAGCTCTGCAATTTCTGTCTATATGGCCACTGCAGAAAAAGCAAAATGTAAAAAATGTCTAGTTCTGCAGTAATTGTCCTGAACACTATTGCTTGTAGTTATGATATCTTGTATTTAGTAAATAAGAATATTTAAATGACAGTCATCTTCACGACATAGTTGTAATGAGGATAAGTGAATGAATTGTCCATATACATGTGTTTGAGGTATGAATATATTTAAGTTTGTGACAAAAATATTGCAACCTTTTAAACTGGCAGAAGCCTCTCTCTGCCTGTCTGTCTGCTTATCTATGCATTGGTACCCTTCACTGCTGTCTAATCTGAGCATCTTGCAGCCTAGCTACAAACTGGGGTCAAGTGACCAAAATCATGAAATAAAACTCTGAGGTTTTTTTCTCTGTTTTTCTGAGCTTCCTGTTTTTCAGGATTATCTTTTGCACTCTGTAGATATTTTAAAACCCTGACAGGCAGTTATGCCTAATACTGTATTATATATTATTCATTATTACTTTTTCCATTCCTATTTTGAATACGACAAGAGGACATTAATATGCAGGATCCAGCTGAAAAGGGGATGCAGCAGCATGATGCTGTATCCTCTCAGTGGGGGCAAAGTCTATGCTGGATCTGTCAAGAGGTTACAGCTGCTTGGTATCTACAAGCAGAGAACTGCCTAAAGTATCTGATTCTTCCAGCTTTTCCAGACACCTCTGTATGTCAGAAACAGAGCTGGTATATGACCTGATTTTTTAAATTAAAAAAAAAGAGAATCAAGAACTTGCAGAAAAAGCTGCTTTAAAATATATTTTGCTCAGAAAGAGACATTAAAATGACTTAATTTTGGTGAGGAACTATTAAAAGTTAGTAAGAGTCAGAATTAAACATAGTTTTAAGAAGCTTAACCTAACTCTACAACATATATGCTATGACAGGTATTTAATTTCCTGGTATTTTTTTCCATTGCAGATTCTAGCTAGTCATTGCAATGAACAGTTATTCAGAATACTACCTCAACATTTGCCCTATTTAGTAGCCTTAGAACATTTTTAATTTCTGTGGGTTCTTTCGAGCTCATTATTATTCTAGACAAAGGGCATTAAATGTAAGGTCAGCCATGTTGCGGGTAAGTGTACGTTTTTTTAATATATGTTCACCTGCACTGGTTATCAATGTCACTGGATCTGTTGCACTGGAGTGCAACAGCTTTGGAGCTGATATAGCAGCAGTGGTCAGTTTGTCAATGGTCAGTGTTTTTTTGTATTTGATGATAACAGAATTGTGACAAAATTTTTAAAAATATCCACTTCAATTCCTGTATCTGATATAATATGCAGCCACAAACACACACTATTACTGTTTTCTCTTCTCCTGTTCCAATCATCTTCCTTCCCAAACCAATTTTCTTCTCCCAGTCATGTTGCCTTTGTCTTCTCTCTTCCAGTTTCTATTCTTCAGGCAAAATCTTTACTGCAGCTATACCTGCCTTATCTGCTGTTAAAGGCCCAGTCTTTTCTCTTACTCTACAGATTCTTTTTCTTCCCATTTTCATCCCTGTATTCTTGTTAAGCCAACACAGTGCCCCTTAGCTATATCTGCTCTTTCTCCTTAGTCTGCTTATTCACACAAATGGGCTTCTTACTGCTGGGTTTTTATTCCACATTTCTTTCCAGCGGAGATTTGAATTCCCCCTACCAGATTCCATTCACTCTCTATCCATCTAACATCATTGCATGCCCTTTGCCTAACCAGTCACAGTCTAGCCAGACTTCTTGTCAAGTGCTAGATACTTGGCCTGAACCTAGGCTCTCCGCAACCGCTGCTTCTCTATGTCCAGTCCAACCTCTTCCCTTTGAAACTAATTGCAGCTTTTTGTGCTCAGAGCCCCCAGTTCTGAAATCTCAAACAACCCTGTAGCTACCAGCCTTTGCTTCCTTACATTCTCCCATCCTTCCAGTCCCAGGCTGGATCAGCTGGGTTTGGGAGCACCAGAACTGTTTCCAGTCTTTTTCTCTTTGTGCTAATCTGTCACTCAGCTAAATGTCACAATTGGTCTACTTCTCTTTCTGCTTTTTGTCTTGCTAGATGTTTTTCCAAAAGCAACTTCTGTATTAGCAAAGGATGGAGGACCTCCCGTCCACAGTCCTTAAGCCAGTTCTGCTGGATTTTGGCAAAGGATTCTAAGAAGGAAGTCTCATTTGGATTTGCACTAGACCATGTTCAGTGGTCCAGTTCTGTTGTGAATGGAACCTTAGTGACTGTAAGAAAGGAAAAGAAAGCACAGGTAGAAAGAGAGAAATTGAAGGATTTCACTACAGAATTATATTAATATTAAACACGCCGCCGGCACGCTGGCTGGGCTGAGATGGCAGCAGCTTGGTCCAGGCGTGTCCCACACAAAGGAAGGACGCCCCGGGGCACCTCGGTGCCTCGCTTGCCAGCCTCCCAGCCCGTGCAGTGGAGGGCACGGAGCCTAGCGTGCCTGGGGCTTTTGGATAGCCCAGGCGTGGCCAGAAATGAGTTGGCAGAGGTGGCTCTCGGCCGGTGATCCAAGGGGTTATTGTAGAAGCACCCTCAAATGGTCCGAAAGCCGAAGAGAGCAAGGCACAGTAATGAGGGCTTTATAAAGGATGCAGGGAAGGGGGCGAGGTGACACCACAGGGACCCATAGGAAGAGGAGAAAGGTGGGACAGGTCAGGACACCTTCCCTTAGAGGACACAAGAGGTGTCTGTCAACTGTAGACAGAACCACCCCTCAGGAATCCTAGGAATTCAAAGGCAGAAGCCATCTTCACAGAATGGGGGTTTCACTCCTTGGTACCAGCCCACCAAACCTCTGTTTCTGGGCCCTGTGGCTCCCTGGTTGGTTCCTTCACCACAACACAGAATATGATGAAAAGGTGTGAAAAGCTATTTTTAAGCAACTTATCAACTTTTCTAAACACAGATTATTTTTCCTAAGCATGACTACAACCATAATTCCTTCTACTATGGCCAATGCACTGCCAAGCTCCACATCCATCCTTCAAAGTCCTAGAGTGATTGAGAAAAGAGTCACCATGATTCCTAACACAAGTATAGTACTTATTTACAGAAATGAATCTTTTTTCTGAATTTGTCTAGAAGAAAAGATTAAAATGCGCTGGCACTCAACATTTCATCTCAATTCATTTCAATTTGCCAAGGACGAGTTGTTACAAACAACTAAAATTAGATTTATATTATGAAACCTGCTTTACCCATTACTTTCTCCACACTCTGCTTCTTGCTTGCTGCCTTTATAGGACAGGGCACCCTTCTTATTTTGCTGCCATGTTAGCAGAAATTATAGACCATTGCTGGAAGATCAAAGGAACATGACTCCCAAAATCAGACAAACCAAACGTCACAAGAGAGCATACTTTTTCACCATTAAAAATATTTTTAGAAAAATGAATGAGTTTAACCATGTGTTTCAAATAATTACTTTCAACTCCAATCCTTTAATTGCTCTTAAAAGTCATTGTTATCATATCTGAGAACCATGACAGTTTTCATCAGTGCACCTTCCTGAAGGTCAAGTCTTCAAACAACTGTCCTGCCTTTCTAACCTGGTAATCAGTTTCTGCCTTGAGGTAGTTTCTTCTGCAATCAACGCCACAAAATGTACAATTTAAAATGTTTGACATTGGCTGATTTTATCCTTTGTGTTACCTAAGAGGCCGGTTATATCACATAGTTCATTTTTATACAGAAAGGCTACAATTTTGCAGCATATTAAGTTGAATTGAAACACATGCAGAAATTGCAGATTCTGCTTTTTGAGGAAACAGCCAACTAGAGTGTATCACATAAAACAGATTATGAATTTTTTTCCTGGCATTCTAAGACAAATATTATTTAATTCAGTTTGGAGAAAACAGCTTCTCCTTAAAACACTGGGAGTGCCACTAGAACGTTCACGTCACAGCAAAAAGGCAGATAAGGAGCTTTGAAATATCATTTAAAGGGGATCAGTAAAATCTCTTTAGTAGATAAACATTCTACAGTCAAAGAGAAAAAGTCCTAATGATTTTATTTTCTCTTTCTGCCTTATGTGGTACTTTTGTATCCATTTGTTTTTCTGTGTTGTATCAATAGTGGTAGTAGGAACAGCAGCTATTTTACAATAGCTATGCTACTGTAAACAACATAAAATCTGTTGCTTACACAGTGGTGTACCTGGGCTCAAGGCGCAGTACAAGCAGAGTTAATTTTTCTAGTCTTTGAAAGAAAGAAAGAAGAAGGGGAAAGAGTAGGGGAGAAGGGGAGAAAGAGGATAAAAAAGACATAAAATAAGGACAGGTCTGGAAAAAAGATTTAGATATTTAAATATCCCATCGGAAAACAAAGTTAAGTCCTTCTTCTGAAACCCTGATTAGCTGTCTAATCCTATCTAACACAGTATCCCTTATGCCACATGTGGAGGATTTAAGTTTCTTACCTGTCTTGGAAGCTCAGAAATATGAGCAGAAATGCCTCGAAGAGTGAATGTGGTCTATATATATTGCTCAAGTTGTATTTCTGTCCAAAAGATAGCAACCATCCTGTATGCAGCCAGAGTTGGAGGTGAGGAACAAATTTGCTTTACAGAAAAGAAACATGAGGCTAGGATGAAACCTCCAAAGTGCAAAGACAGCTTTCAGGGAACTGTGAGACTATCAACAGGTTCACAGCCTGCCTGTTCCCAGATGAGGGGAAAGCTGGTGGAATCATAGAAGGAATAAATTAATCTACCTGAAATAAACACAAGTCCATGACTCCAGGTAATGGGAGTGGTTCAGAGAATCTTAGATTTGTTGCTTTATCCCATCTCTCAAAATTGAGCTTTTGGAAAGAGGCCTTAGAGTAGGTTGCAGTGGCAACTTTTGCTAGTGATATGCCTTTGTACCTCCACTGCTGAGCATTTGTTTTTCTTCCCTCAGACTACAGTTAGGACACCTGAAGTCTCAGTTAGGTTAAGTTTGTGGTACTACTCTGTGTCTGTATCTGCATCTCTGCTAAGCAGACTTTAATGAACCAAGTATTTTTAGTCCCTCAGAAAGAATAAGATCCGTAGAAGAGGACAGAAGAAAGCTGATGTTTTATACCTAGTCGTGTGAATCTTGTTAGATGCATTTTTAAGTTCCTGATTAAATCATGACTATGAGTTAGCAATCTGAGTTTGAGCTGAGGTTTTAATTTTTAGAAGTCATTTGCTGAAACATTTATTTGTTTTGGAAAGACTGCTGGTTTTAATGTGATCCATTCTTTCATAAATCACAGATGATAAAAACACACAAAACTGTGCTGTGTTCAGTGAATGGAGAGTTTTGTTTTGCTTGTGTTGCAGAAGACATTTATGCTAATGAAAACGATTGCACCACTCTATTAAAGCCATGCATTTCAGCCTGTTTTGATCAAGGTTGTGTCAGCAATTCTGCTTAGAACACATGTAAGATGTTCTAATTTCGCAGAAGGTAAAAGACTGCTCTAGCTTCAAATCTGGCTCTATGCCTGGAAGCAATATTTTAAACCAAATTCATAGCAATGTCATCGGCTACTTTAATGTCTTTTTTCTTTTTTGTGGCACCACAATAGTCTGCATCAATTCATGCAGGAAGCTTAGTTTACTAACCCAGTAGACCTAGAATATCATAAGACAGTTCACTAAATTCTCAATGTAAATTGACTAGTACTTCATAGTGCTGCTTGTACCTGTGTCTGTTTCAGTCAAAAATCATTTTGCAATTTTTTGAAGGGAGGAGAAGAGCCCTGTCTTTTATGAAATGTGTGGTTACTTCGCATTCTTATCCATTCTTATTCTATTAAATACTGGGAATAAGAAAAATAAATGTTCATCGCAGTTTTCTCAACATTGAAAGGATATATTTGAAATTATTATATTAAATTTGAGAAATATTAGTAGTTTAACACGTGGAAGAGATTTCTTTAGTTTTCTCATGCATTTTGAAATCTGTATTTAGTAGAGACAAAAGCCCAATGTTTTCACAGGATGCAGAGTAGTGAAACAGTAAAAATTCACTCCTCTGACTGAAATTTATTAAAAATTTTTCTAGTGTTGACTTTGGTCCAGAACACTTTATCTGGGATCCCATATTGTTCGTTCTTCTTCAACATAGAGGAAACACAAATATTAAGTTTTGTGCCTTGGCTAATTTGAGGAGAAAAACTTGTTATGTTCTGTCATCCCACACAGGTAAAAATTGTACCTCAAAGCAATGAGTTATATAAAAATCTACATTTATCAATAGAGAATCACAGTTGTATCTCTGGATAAGGCATTTTGTAGCTTTCATTATTCCTTGCTTTCTGTTACAGATGGAATATATCCTATGACTATACCTTTAATAGTCTTTGGCAACAATAGTCATCAACTTTGTGATTGAAGTTATGTGCATGTTTAAATCAGTGAGAATTCAGAGGTTAAGAGTCTATTAGTTTCTCCATCTTTTGGAGCATCCCTATCATACCTTTGGAAGTGATAAAGTAATGAAAAATTATATTAGATAGTAGAAGTATCTTAAATCACTCTGTGATGTAGCACGGATTAGGGAAGAATCCTCTTGTTTTGAAGAGCACAGGAAAGATGCACTATATAGGAGACTATTTTGTTTACACATAAAATTTGTATGTGCTGTATGAAGACAGAAATATTAACTAAACCTAACATGTTTATTTTCCAATCACAGAGGGCAATAAAAGTAATACCTAGATTTGCTACATTAGTTCAGTTACCCTGGTGAAAAGAAATCCGGCATCAACTGTTCTGAATCTGAAGGAAAGCTAGACCACAATCTTACCTATGATCTAATTAAAAGGGAAAAACATCTGTCTCTCACAGTTTCTGTTTCAGCACTTACACTGCAAGAGAAAAAACGAATGACGAGAATGTTAAGTGTCATGATGCATTGACCTGTTCAATTTCATGCTTAGCTGACACTGCAGCTCTTTACCTGTTTACAGCTTCATTCAAATATTAGGAAGGAGTACAATGACAAGCCAATCAAATTGCAAAGAAGTGAAAAGGCCAAGGTACTTTCCTATTATGATATTCTGATTTGCTTGACATGATACTGTTTGGAATTATAGTTTTAATGCTTCCTCTACTGGACAAAGACAGAGAAGAGAACAGAAAATTACACTTTACTCCTCTATTGTCCTGGCAAAGTCTGTAACAAGCATAGGTTATAGTATAACCATTCTTCTTAAAATTTCAGAATTGTAATCTACTCATCTTCCCTGCTTGTCACATCCAATTTGTTGCAAGGCATGTTTTACACAAGACCACATTTCTATTCAGAGGTAGCCTAAAGTTGACTGAGATTATAGTTAAATTTCCTTTCTAATGAGAGTGTAGAGTTAGAAAGATGCTGTCATATTATCAATCTAGAGGCTATACAATTACCAAAGTGGAGAAAAGAAAATTGGTTTATAAAACAATTATGTTTTTCACTTTCAAGTTCTTTTCAAGAGCATTCAGATTAACATGAGACTATGATTTGGAATTATAAAAAGAAGTAAGAACAAGAAAATAATAGAGATTCAATTAAGCAATTCTACCCAGAGCTGCTATTTTATTTCAGTCACAGGTGTAGGAAGAATATGTGTAGTATAAAGATGTAGTCAGAAAAACTTTGTTAGAATGTTAGCCACTGCAAAACTCTTCTACTGAAATCATAACACTTTGCAGGAGCCATATCTACTTACAGAGGAAAAGAGAAAACAAAAGCTAGCAATATTTGACAAACTGAAATTAATTTTCAAATTCAAATATGTCATTTCTGACTTGATCTTTTGCATTTTTGTTATCGAACTAGAATAAAAATAAAGGGTAACAGCAGATAAACCAGGAAAAAAAAAAACCTTTAACAAAAATCTGACTTCCCCTTTTTATTTCACTCTGAATTGTTTCATTCTTATTTGAAATTAAATTGGATTTTATAAGTCTGCTTATCAGTAAAATTACTCAGGAAGCAGTTGGGAGAGCTGTAGGAAGAAGTCGTTAAGTAAAGAACAATCTGGATTATGCTTAGACATGCATAAAAAAATAAATCAGCTGCTAAGAGAAATCATCAGGGATTTGAATAAAACTCTCACCAGTTTTTCCAATTCATGGTCAAGATTGAGGCAGTGGCAGATGCACCCCGGAAAAAAACCACATGGCTTGGGAAGAAGAATGGATCTCTTCAACTGTACAGTAGATCTTAGAGTAGCTGGTACATCATAAAATAGAGGTGTTTTTGGACACTGGCTGCATAACCTGTTGAGGACAGCTTGAAAGCTGATTAATGGAGAAAAACAGAAAGGAGCACACAAAGAGTAAACCAAGTTGTCTGCACAAGTGCCAGAAATCAGCAGGAAAGAGCAAGTGTCTCCTTATGTATTTAAGTAATGGCTATTATAGAGAAGATATTTGATGATATATGTTGCTCTATTTATTGGCTGTTACAGGGAAAGACTGGTTGACAGAAGTTATAAACTGGCATTTAAAATGTTTTAGATGAGGCTGGAAACATTGCTGCAATGCAACATTAACAACTTGCTTGTACTTACATGATTCCTAAGCAGGATAAACATGGATTAAAAAACAAGACTGTTATCTTCTCTTTCTAGTCCAATAATAACTCAGGGCTGCACTCACGAGCATGTACAATTCCTGTTTGCGCAGGAACTGAACTACTTTTCTGCACTGTAGTACGTGAGGCTGTCATGACTGAACAATGGAGTTGTTGCAAACCAGTGATCAAATCTCCTTGTCTGCTGCTTAACCTGAAAGTGGGTGGGAAGATAATGGGGTATTCATGGGAAAGGATAGAAATAGCTGTTTTTCTCTTGCCTTGATGTAGACCTAATATGGAGTTATACAGTAACCACTTTCAAGTCCGGCATAGTCATCTAGTCTCTTACTATGTTATTCTAAATACTAATAGATTGAGATTCCTTTTCATATATGTAGTGCCAAACGGGGAAGTGCAGAAGCCACCACTGCTTGCTTTCAGTGTAAAGCAAACTGAACAAGGTTAGCTGAGAACTAAAATGAAGCTTAGTTTGGAGACTGTTCACACCTACTCTTGAGCTTCCCCTTTTTCTTGATTATATGGCAGCCAAATCTATCAAGAGCAATCATCTGAGAGGAATTAGTAAGTGCCTCTGCCTCATGCCTTGATTTTTAGCTTGAGTCAGCACTGATATAATCTAACCATACAGATGGGTAAGAGACAATGAAGTGCTAAAGGCCCAAAGCAGGCAATGGGGAATACAGTATTGTCATAGAATCACCCCAAGACAACCTCACAGAGATTCCCTAAAGAAAACTCATCAGAAAACATTCACAGATGCAACAACTGCTTTATTATAGAGCCAGAAACTGTGAGAGAGAATCAGAACCACTGTTGCAACCTGTGTGTCACCATAGCAACTGCTATTACAACAGCTTGGATAGAAGCCCAGATTTTCTATTCAGTGATGAAAATTTGGTCTTCCCACAAGGTGCTTTCTCTTAGCATGAATCCTTCTACTCAATAGAATAAAGAGGATGGAAATTAATCACAGAAAAGGAATGAGGTACATTGAGAGAGGAGAAAGTAAAAGCAGAAAATAAAGTAAAAGGACCAAAAGGTGCATGTCTTGTCACTGGTCCCTAAAAGACCAACTGTAAAACTGTGTCTACTTCTCATTCTCATTCCTTTATACTAGGGTGTAGGACAATCACATTTGAGCCATTTCTTCAACAGAGGCTGCATCTTCTGACCTTTTCATCTACATGTCATAAGTGCACATAAGTGCACCGCAAGGAAGTAACTAGTGAAAATGGGGATGGTGGATGAGAGGTGTGTGTCAAGTTGACCCCCCCCGAACTCCATTACTGTAATAACTATTCTTTCAATATTACTCATTACACTTTGTCAATTTAGATGGAAAAGATCTTAAGTTGAGATATAAACAGAGTTCATTCATCAATTACCATCAGAGGCAAAATAATCTCAATTTGGAGCAATTAATTTAATATATTGCCAATGAAAATTTGAGGAGAATGCTGAGTAAAAAGAACAAAAACTAAAATGCCCTCGCCACACCCCATTCTTCTCAGGCTCTGTTTCATTTCCATATTCTTCTATCCTCTATTTCCCTGGCTCAGGGAAATAGGAATGTAATCTTAACAGCTCCTCTCTGCTGCACTTTCTTCCTTTTCACCTGCCCCAGCATGGGTCTTCCATGAGCCACAATTTCTATCAGAAATCCTGTGCAGGTGAGAGCTTTCCACAGGTTGTATCTTCCCTCAGGGCATGCCCTTCAGCTTTGGCATAGGGTTCTCCATAGGCTGCAGGTGGATACCTGCCACCTCGCAGACCTTTCTGGTCTGCCTCACCGTGTTCTTCACCAGGGACTGCAGGGGAATCTCTGCTTCAGTGTCTGGAGCATCTCCTCTCCTTCCTTCAATGACCTTAGTGTCTGCAGGGTAGTCTCTCTCACCTTTTTTTCCCCACTCCTCTCCCCCCTCTCTCTCACAGCTGCTGTGAAGTGTTTTTATCCCTTCTTAAATATGCTTTCCCACAAGTGCCATCAGCTTGTCTGAGGGCTCAGCTGCGTGCTGCAGCGGTCTGAGAGCTGTCTGCACTGGCTGGCAGGTTGTGGCTCCAGCCTCTCCTCACTGAGGCTGGCCCTGCAGCCCTCAGCTTCCGGCACGTGTCCAAGCACACATGATGCACCACCTTACTGGTTCTGAAATAAGAACTGCATTTTGTCACTTTACAGGATAAATTCTCCTGAAGTGCTGAATGAAAATATTTACTTGTATCTAGCTAGATGTTTACTGCATTCTTATTGATTAAGAGGTGAATTATTTTATGAAAAGGAGATGTTAGGTTAGTCTGATATCATAAACTCTGAGCTCTGATAAAAATAGTGTTTAATTTTATAACACTTTCTTTCTCCATGCCTTTTATTACTATCTTCTTCACAAACTCTAGCAAAACTGCATAGATTTGCTTTCAATCAGAGATCTATAGTTGTCCAGCCCTTTTTCTGGTTGTGTGAATATATACCCTGTTTGCTGTTTCACAATTCTTGGATGCTCCAGAACAGACAGTTCCATAGCTGTTTTAAATCTCATAACACAGGCTGGGTTTTTTAGCCACCACTATTTTGGAACAGTGGTTATCTGACCCTCTTTCCCTCTCCCCTGCCTCATTCCCTCAAGAGCAAGGTATAAATTACTTCCAACTCAGCTGTGAACATTTTTGTTTTCGTATTTCCTACTAGGGAAATAATTACTGTCATATCTTACCTACGTGATGAAAATTGACATTAATTTTTGAGCTTGTATTAAGTCTGTATGTCAGTGTGGACCAGTTTCAGTTTTTCCCTATTTTTTTTTTTTTTTAAACCATGTCTTGCACGAAAAAATTTTATTGGACAGACATAATTGGAAAGACCTTCTTTTATACATAATTTCCTTGCTGTCAGACATGGTCTCCTACAGCATCTATTTCGTCTTGCTATAGTTTACAAAGCGATGATTCATCTAGGCAGCCCCTCTTTGCTTAATGGCCCCCTTCCTTTCCTTAGGCCAAAAGCTTCTCTACGGAATATAATTTTGTGCTTCTTTACCTGTTAATCTCTAGAACTCTCTAGTTCAAGATTAAACTTTTCAGTGTAGTCATTCTGAAAAGATGATTTACTTAATTTATTAAAATACATGCTTTGACATATCTTTATGGGAATAAGAATAATGAAACCATATGTTTAACTCCAATTTTGTCTATCTTGTTACCTAAAATGAATTCAATCAGATCAAAGTATCTTGATCTGAGAGGCTTTCTCAAGCTGAAATTCTGTGAATTTTTTTTGCTAGTTACTGTAATATATCCAAAATATCATCTAGGTGAGTATTTGGTGGAGAAATCTAACAGCTGTCACTCCTGAGAGACTTCTGCAGTGGAGAGTGTTTACATTACATTACCAGTTACACCACCACCATCTTCTATCATCAGTTAAGAGAATTGTGGAACTCTATCCTAACCTCAATGTCATGAAGGATATGACTACTTTTATGAATGCATTGAAGTAATGTGGCATGGTTTATGGACCAGGACTAGAAGTTTTCTGACTATCTGAGAAGTGAAATTCTAAAATAGCTTTTAAAATAAAATAATACAGATCCTAATCTATTTTAAGATAAAGACAATAAATTCACAGAAAAACTGCAGGAACAAATAAACAAGATGATGCAACCAGTAATAGAATTTGGAACGTTATTTTTGCCAAATTTGATACATTTTGTTACACTGAAAACTACCTTGAAACAATTAAACTGTCTGAAAGTAACCCTGATCACAACCTGTGGTTACTTGTGTGCAACAAAACTTGCATTTTAGTATACTCTCTCCTTCTACAGACACTACTCCTTTAACGAATAAATCCTTTCAATTTAATTATGAAAATGTTTTTATTTTATTCTTGGACTTTCATTTATTGCAGCAGTTCTCTTTTCTAAGTTAATACTAGCATTTGCTTGGTTAAATAAATCCATTCCTCATCTTCTAAATTTGATCATTTAGTAAAATAATGCAAGGAGCTACTAAACTTTAACATATAAAAAAATCCCCCGTGTCTGAGAGAGCACCTCTGCAATACCTTAGTAAGCTTGTCCACAGGTACAGTGATGACAGCACACAGTGAAAAATTCCTATGGGAAGTTTATAGTGATCTCTGCTCAGCTAATATAAACAGTTTAGTTTTGATTTGGATCAGTCTGAGCCTATAAAACGACTAATAGTATAGAAACAAAAAATGAAAATTGCTGAAAGGGATTCTAGGCCAAAAGCTACTGATTTTTCAAGCGTAGTGTCTTCTTAACTCCACAGAGAGTAAATAAAACACTCTTCTGTGTCTCGCCAGTGATATTTAAAAAGAAGAAAAAAACCTCCACCAACAAAAGAAGAGAAAATAGAAAATATAGGAGGTAGATGGCCAATAGCAAAAAACCTAAACAGGTTGAATTAAGCTATAAAATTTCAATAAAACAAAGAAAAAAGCAGAATCAGTTGTAGATGTAGGAAAAATGGGAAAACATAAGTTACAGGAAGAAATTTTAATAGCAAAGCTAATGACATTTTAAGCATATAAATGTCTCTCTAAAGCTTAACTAAGAACCTTAACTTCTGTATAGGATCTTTTAAATTGAATTATATTTATAGAAAAGTTCTGTTTAAAATAATTATTTCTGAACTTGGCAATCCACAGAAAATGAAAAGCTTTTTTTACCCCTCCCCTAATTAAACTAACTTAGAATCTGACCTATGTCCTTATAGAATAATCATAAAGAGCTAAAGGATAAAATTGTGTGTTACTAATTTTATCCTGACCTCCTCATAAAAATACATTTTCGCCATATGGTTTTATGATCTTAGTGTTTTTTGACCATCACAGCTGTATTATTAAAAGCGTATATTAATTTATCAGAGTCTTCTGTAACTGCTCTACAGAGATGACCGAACGTTCACTCCTTACACATCAAACTCAAAAGGGACCTACTGGAAAGATGGGGAAGAACTTTTTGTCAGGAACACTAGTGATAGGAAGAGGGGTAAGAATTTTGAAATGGAAGAAAGAAATTCTTTACTGGTACGGTTGTAAAGTGCTGGAACAGGTTGCCCCGAGTAGTTGTGGATATACAATTCCTGGATTTATTCCACACGAGGTTTGATGGGGTTTGAGCAACCTGATTTAGTGAAAGGCATCCCTGCCCATGACAGGTACCTTGGAACTAGATGGTCTTTTGAAGGTCCCTTCCAACACAAACCATTCTATGATTTTATGATTCTAATACCTTTTTTTTCCATTTCATCTCTTCCCCAGGTAATGACTCTGTCTTGCAATAATAATAATAATCCATTCAAGTTTGATTTTATCCATAAGATTTGTATGAAATAGCCCTTCATTTAGAAACAATTTCTGTGAAGAAGGAAAGTAAAGAACCAGGATGTTACAGAACTACTGAGACTTCCTCAGAAAAATAAGAGATTTACATTGAATTTAATAGGAGCTGTGAAAAGCTGTGCTTTCGCCTTCTTCACCCTTCAGTAGACAGCAATCGTCATTTATTTCTGTTTGCCTGAAGATGTGAAATAGAGCTGAAAAGCAAACCCACTGATTTAATTTCTCCAGCTCAGGGACGATCTTTTTTTTTTTTTTTTTTTTTTTGGTTGGGTTTTTTAAAATTTTATTTCTTCAGTGCACATGAATATGAATGATTGAGGAATCTTCATACAGGTGGATGTGCAAAATAAAGAAAATGTAAATGTCTGCATTAGACACGACTTTATAAAGACTGATTGAAATTGCTGTTGCATAAGCAAGTCATATTAACAGTTATTACTGTAAGGTGTCATTTGTGCTTTTTCTGTTCATGAGGAACATTTCTTTTTTGAATAGATCTGCAGCCTTGCTAAACCATTAACATTTATCAGATGGTGAGATTAGACTCCTAACAACTTGCAGATGACATTCAGCCATAGCAAACCCTTTTCAGTTGTTGACAGTTTGTTTAATAAGTGTGCATACTGCTGACATTTAGACAAGAAAATATCTGTGAAATGTGAATTCTTACCGAGTGTAGCTGAAGCTGATGCTAAGCTTTCCAGGCTGGGGTTTTGGTAGGATCTTTGTGTGTACAGGGCTATTCTTTGTTTGCTTGTAAACTTTCACAACCAGGAAGAATATGTTCTACTCAGTCTCTCAAAAATACAGAAAGTCTTGGTGTTTCAGTTTATTTTAAAACTGAATTTTCAATTGAATGTAATGAAATAATCACACTGAATGTCTTGCCTCATTTTCTTTGCAAATTGTATTTCCAAAGATATTGTTCTAATGATATTATTCGGCTTTTTTCTCCAATTTCTGCAAATAACTCTTTCTTGTAAACAATTCCTTTGAAACTTTTTAGATATATAAAATTTAAGCCTATTTGATTTTAAATATTACACACATTTCTGCTTTCAGATTGAGATTATTCTAAATCAAATAATCTACAGCATTTTTTTAAAATCCATTGGTTTGAAACATATTTCAAGTAGAAACATCTTGCTTGCCCATTTGAGTGGAAAAATGTCTGTAAGTAAATCAGACTCAAATAAAAAGTCCATATAATAACATGAAATATTTTTTCAAAACTTACACTGACATTTACTGCAAGAAAATGTCTTCCACTTCAAAAATGAAATGGCAAATATCAGGAGAATGGATATATTTTCCTAAATTTTCAGACATTTAATTTTTTCAAAGAGTAATATTAGTAATTTCTATTGTTCTTTAAAGTCCATAAGAATGCTTTCCTTAAGCTCCATATTTATAAAGTGCAAATTGCTGCAAAAAAAGAAAAAGCATTTTATTTTGTCCACAAAATTATGTTGATGTGCACATAAGGCAACTGGCTACATAGTCAGACAGAGATTTATCAACCAGCAGTGATCAGATCATAGAATCATAGAATCATTGACTATTCCAGGTTGCAAGGGACCATCAGGGATTGTCAAAGTCCAGCTCCTGTCCAGGCACAATACAGCCCCAAAAATCATACTGGTTACTTGTTTTGTCACTTTATCTCAAGATGCTTTGTAAATAGTTCATATGAAAAGTGCTCTTGAGATTCGACAGTAAAAATTTTACATTTTTTTTTTTTTATTGTTATGCTTAAATCCTACTTAACTTTACAGAAATTCATTTTTTTCCTCTTAGGTTTTACTCGGAACTAATAATTCTAAATATCATCCTTATCTGGTTGTATGAATGTTCAACCTGTAATTCTTTTATTTTCCTACTTACTTATAAATTTTTTTCTTAATTTTAGCAATTTATAGATTTTTAAACTCAGAAATCCTAAAGCATAAGCTAGGAAACTAACTTAAAATATCAGTTTAGTGTTAAAGACCCTTCTAAGCTGCAGAAAAAGACTAACAGAGAATTTCAGTTACTCATGTTTCTCAACAAAATTTTAGAATTCCTCTTCATGTATTGTGAAATCATTACTACAAAAAAAGAACAAAGGAAACCCTGGTCTTTTATACCCTCCCAGTCTAAGCATATGAAAGTCTGCAGTCCTTGGCTCTGGCTGTGCGTCTGAGCATTCTGTCACCTAGACAGCACCACAGGTCCCCCTGTCCTTTGTTATGCAAAGAGTTGGTGCCAGTTCACAGCCTCTTGCCTGAACTCGGTACTGTTTAGGCTGCACCTCAAATCCTGTTTCAGACTCCTCATTGCTCTCTACAGCTCCCTGAAAGGAGGTTGTAGGAAGGCGGGGGTCAATCTCTTCTGCCATGTCTCAAGTGAAAGGACAAAAAGAAATGGCCTTAAGTTGTGCCACAGCAGGTTTAGACTAGTTATCAGAAAATAAAATTCACTGAAGGAGTGGTTAGACACTGGAATAAGTTGCCCAGGTGTCTGGAATCGTCAAGAAGTGTCAGGGTTGTTGAGGAATACATCCAGTGCAGGTTGCTCCATGAGCAGCTGCAGAGCCAGCTGCAGGTTGAGCCCTGGGTGGCAGGACCCCCAGGCAATTCTACTGTATACTTGCTAACTGAGCTTTCCTATCCTTCTCTTCCCTTCCCAGGTGAGGAAAAAAATCCTCATATTTTTCTTCCCAGTTTCAGTCTTGGAGAAAATCTTACTATTAATTTTTGTGCTCTTTTTGCTTCTCTCTGTGGTACCACCAAAAACTATTGTGTAAAATTATCTCTGTCTGTTATGTACAGGGCAGAGGAGCCCTGTAACCTCAGTAAGAGGAAAGAATTTAAAAGGAATTAGAAATACAACCCTATATATAATGTGATGTTTTCTTGTTTGGGTTGAGACAAAATTGTTCTGCATGTGGGACATAATTGCTTGTCACTCTTCTGAGGCAGTGAGTCTTGTACTCATTATTAAAAAGGAATTAGGTTTACATAAAATACAAAATTGCATCTCTAAAATGTCTTATAAGTTGCATCTTAGATATTATGAATTCTTCTAAATCCACCAGTGTTGTGGATTTTTGCTGGCTGTGTTTTACTGGCTGTTCCTTACAGATCAGTAGAAGTTCTTGCACCTAAAATATTTTTGTTCATTATGTGTATTTGTTTATTATTGTTTGCATTTAGATGAGACAAGAAAGCTCATCATCCCATAATATTAGTAAATTGAAAGGTGCGTAATCTAAAGTGGAACTTTGCATACACCAGTAAAGTTATTTCTTTACAGCACACAAGATTTGGGACACCTCAGAACTGAATCTGAACTCTCCAATTCTAGATCCAGGAATAAACTCCATATTATTCTTTGTTTCTCTTTAGTTCTCAGATAAGCATTTTAAAGTTATTAAACCTTTTAAAGTGGATATGTGGGACAAATGAAAATGAAGAAGCGAGACTGATACAAAACTTTTAATATTATATCACCCAACACCTGCTGAAGGCGCATTGCTACTGTTGGTTGAAATATTTTTCTTTATGATGGCATCGATTATTCTTATCTGAGCTATGTGTCATGTATAAGAGCTGCTAACACTAATCATTATATCTAACTAATATCAAGAGAAAAGTTTTCCCTCCAGTCTTCTGGTGAGTTCTTCCACTGACTTTCTATATAACACAGTAACTGCAATAGCAGCAAAATTTTATAAGGATTTAAGAAGTGATTTTTTAAATTGATTATGCTGAATAAAGTGTATAACTCTCATTACAATATGGGAAAGATGTAAAAACGACAAAGAAATAAAATGGGAAATGGTTGTATTGTTTCACTTGAAAACTGATTTCTGGGGCTTCTGAGTTTCAGTTTACATAAATCCCACAGATCTAAACCATTTTCATTTAACTGCCTAGAAGCAATAGTATTTGATGAAATTACGCTAAAGGTGTCTTTGCTCTCATTTTCTGAATTCAAATAATCTCCAGACATTATGTGCATTTGGCCTTTTCTAATGCCAATACATTAAGGAAGAAGCATCTCAAAATGATAATGAATGTGAGGGAGACAGAACCGAGCAATTCTTTCTTCTGTGACCTCTTGTTCTGCCTTTCAAGGAGTGTTCAGTACAGCAAAACATAATTGCATGAAGTGCATGGTTCATATCCAGACTACCCAAAGGACAGAAGGTACAGGAATGGGTGAAGTGATAATGTCCAAGAAAGTAAATGAACATGAAAGTTCTATGAACAGGTGGTAATGTGAATACAAATATGTAACTGGCTGGGAGCCTGCTACTGGCTGCCTGTGAGGATGAGGCTTCAGAATGTTTCTTTTAACACAGTGTTGAAGAGTCACTAGCGCAGCAGCAAGCAGAGGTATAACAATCAATAACTAACAGAACAGAGTGAGTAGAGGAGCTCTAAAATGGGATAAATTCAGCAGTCTGGAATAATGTAAGATCTTCAGTTTGGAGAGATTTCTGCCATATATAGTTGAAAATAACAAGGACTTCAAGGTAACATGACATGGCTGCACTTACTTGAGTGTGTGGTGCAATACAGTGAAAAAGCTGATGCTCAGTGAGATATAATTCTAGGACAATGATGAAAAAGCTTTGTGAACTGACAAAACTATGAAGTTTTATTTTTAAAATAGGTAAACGAAATTCGAATGTTGTTTGTGTTTAATGAAAATGAAGGCTGAGCTAATCTATAGTGCAAATGAACATTCACAGCAGAACATGACTTGTCATAGGCAGTAAAAGGTCAGCCAGAAGATGACTGTGCAAAAACCATGACTGAAATATCGAGCTACTGTGCTTCTATAATTTAATTAGTCAGAAACAAAACAGATGTCAACATACTAAAATAAGAAAGAAGAGGCAAAATTGTCATTCCTGTATCAAACTTCAGACTCAAACACTCAACTAAAACATTCAAACAATAAAGTAGAAAGAAAAAACCCAAAGGTCAACAACTCAAACAGAGTTTCAGAAAACACCTCTACTAATAATGAATGTACAGTTAAAATCATCATAAAATAAGTCCAAAAAAGCAACATCCATTTCCCCTATCCCTCACCATGCATTTCCATTAAACTCCAGTGATAAATGATCTGGGGATCCAATATCAAGTGCAGTCAAGCAGTACTTTTACTGTTGGGTTGGTAGATTCAGTCACCCTAGTGAAGGATCCAGCAAACGCTAGGGCTGCTACAAGATATGAAGGACAGTTCAAAAGGCGACTGAAGGAAGGAGGAGGAAGGACACAAAGAGGTAAGAGCAGCCCTTTCCCAGCAGCAGTGCACTGATAGATGAGCTCATCAAATCTGGACTAGAGATAGATGGGCTAATCAAACAGCTGACAGCCACAGAGTGGGGCTGTCCTGGAACACCGGATGAGGAAATGGGAACAGAATTGTCCTTTTGGGTAGCAATTTAGCTGTTGTTCATTGTCCCTGTTTTACAGTGAGCAACGCATCTCTCCCCATCTGTTTTAACCTATATCAATTTGTACATACACAATCATACCTGAAGGGAACTTTAAGTTAACAATTTATGTTGCTAATTTTTTTTTTTTTTTGCTTTCTGATGTGTGATTCAAATTGTAATGAATGTCTTCTAGAGTTACAGTGGACCTGGAGTGACTGACATGTAGCCCTCTTTTCTTGAATATTCTAGCAGATGCAGTACAAGGATCTCATGCATCCTCCAAGGGCTGTGAACCTTAGCCGAGAAATTAAGTGCAGTTGTGTGGGTGAAGTCTAGAAGAACATATGATGTTGTATCATGTTTAGTGGAATGTGTGACATCATTGTTGATTCTTACCATGGCTCCTCAATCTTCACAATATGAAGTTCATACGGAATTTTTTCTTTGTTTTGGAGCACAGAAAAATATCTTACCTGTCTCTTCAGTATTTCTTTGACAACGTAATTCTGTTCAGCTGCGTCCTACTGGAAGGCAGCTGTGACTTCTGAATACATATCCCTGGGGCATGTGCGAAACGCTACAGCAGAAGAGCTCTGTCTGCCAGCATTTGCTGCTTCTGCACTTGGGTCTACTGGGCAAGTACAGTATCAACACAAGTTCAGGAGAAACAGGACCTGTGTTATCTCATAGTGTTAGATGAACTTTGAAGGGTGCTGTACAAAATAGGAAGGTAAAAGGAGGAGGTTGTCAGAGCCTGGAGGGATTGATGTCTCCAGACATTTGGGGACGAGTGTGTGAGTGTGCGGGTGGTCAGGGCAGGTCAAGCCTTGTCCTGGCGGGCAGTGACCTGCCCATGGCCCCAGGAGCCTGTATCGCAGCCTAGCAGAGCTGCCAATCCTGGCACTCCAGCGGCAGGGCTCCACTCTCTCCTAACCCTGAGTGGCCAAATGACCAGAAGTCCCACCTGGGAGGTGGACCCACTAAAGCCCAGGGATTTTAAAAGCTGAAGGTGAGGTTGGTATGTCTTGACTCTACGTCACTCTTGGGGTGTCTGTCTGAGCACTACTGGAACCCAGGAGTTGGTAGCTTTATGTTTTCTGTTTTTCTTCTTCTAATTACCTCTTCTTGGAGAATTTTGAGTAACTTGATATCAAATGGGTTTAAAATTTGCTGAGTTGAATTGTCCAGATTAATGCTGTGAAAAGTGCTCATGTTGGATGTTGTACTAAACCTTTTACCAAAGTTCCCTGATTTTCTATAGTTTGCCAGTATACCTTTGTCTTCCTTTGGCTTCTTGAGAATATTGTATTTTTCCTGTGCATCTCACCCAGAGTACATGAACCACTGCAAATCCCTTTCAGTGAGTTGTCTGGGGCCTTGCTGAGGTGAAGTGGGAGAAAGTGGCTAGTACTTATAAATAATTTAACTGTTGCTTTCTAATTAAAACATCTGTGTAATTGAAGATCAGTTCCATGGCTTAAGGAAGCTGGAAGCTTTATGTGGCACTATTTACACATTCACATTCTACATCTGAAAGCTGTCATTCCTAAAAAAATGTAAGTTTTGTTTCCCTTGAAAATTTTTTTGTAAAGACTAGTGAATTTTTGCAGCATCCCCCTGTTGTTTGGGTTGGAATTTTTTTCGTTATAAGCCTGCTGCTGCCTTTTCAGCCTTTCTAAAAGAACAAGGAAAAGATTATTCTAAGTCTCGTCAGAAGCTGGGCTCTTCAGCAATGAAATAAAGGCTTTAAATGATCAGCATTTGCTCAGTTATACAGCTGCTGTTTTCCTGTATTTGTTCAATTTAAATTGAAATGCAGTTTACAAAACACCAAATGACCATTTGTTCTTGCAGGCCACCAGAGATCATCAGTAACAGTTTCTAATGTTTTATGGGGTTTTCTTTCTACCTCTGTAGGAAAACAATAGAGTTGATGCTTTCCTGCCTTAGTTTTAATTGCTAATAAATCACTCCGCTTGCACATCATGCTCTTCAGCACACATCAATTATCATCTGCTCTCTTCTTCAGGAGATGTCTAGAGGTGCCTCTGCCTTAAAAAAAACCCCACAATGTTCTCTTGATCTTTAAGACTGACTCTGAGGAAAGATGTTCTAATGAATCTGTCAGCACCTGGCTGTCTTGGAAATTCTAGATGCATGCTGATTTCCCCTTTAGTGCAAAATGTCTTTAGCTGTGACCCTTTAATTATGTGTTAATGTGACCAGAAAAATACAGCCTGAGAGAAAATAAAAAAGCAACACATTTTTAAAACATTGTTTTCAGTAGAGCCTGGTATAGATTGTGTACCTTTTTATACCCTAGGTACTCTTTTTACCTAAGACTAAGTATGTCTTTTTAGGAGGCTTTCATATAGGTGATACATTCAAAATTAACCTCCTGGTATCACTAGTCCCCAAATATTTCTCGAATCAATTTTCAGAGTCTATTGCTTCAAACATATTTACCCTTAAAATTATAATTTTATACATTTCAGTCAGTTTGGATGACCAAGGCTATTACCCAGCACTTAGCCAACAGCTGGAATAATTGCAGCTTTCTTCCTTGTATCCTTTCTAGTATCTCCGATCTGATTTCCTTTCCCAGTCTAGAACTAGCATATACATGCCAGACTTCAGTTTTTTCTCTTTTCTGCTGCTAGGCAGACTAATTGCTATAGCATGTTACAATTTTAGGCCTCTTTACCTACCCTTCCCACTCAATTGATCAAATATTTCTGTAGGGTTTGAACTTCAGATGAGACAACTGACCAGCCCATTTTTTCTTAGTTCATGAGGCTGGAGGACAAGTCATGAATTTGAACAGTTTGGATCATGCTTGCTGCAGATGGAATCTAATTTGCTGGCTCTCTGTTAAGCCTCTGGGAAATTCACTTCTAAATTGATGGGAATAAATTCTGCTAATAAATTTTCAAGGGAAAAGGGATATAGACCTGTCTAGCACAAAGGCTGTCTGAAAGTCATTCTAACATAAGAAGCCTGGTGAGTTTTCAATGGAAGCCTTATCTTTTTTCTAGAAAATAGTCATTGTATTTTGGTTAGTATTTTTCATAAACCAGGCCCCAATAGCAATGTGATATGAAAGGTATTGTGAATAATTTGAATAACTTATGTGTTATTGAAAATAGTTTTTTTGATGGGAAGTACTTGGAACTGATAATGAAGGGCTATATCATGCCCCCCTGCTATAATTGCAAGTTCTACCTTTATAAAAGGACTAAGGCTGCCACACATTTTTCTTTGTCAGGAGCTTCTTTAGACTATTTTTTATCAATAAAGCTGTTATTGAGATGTAGTACTTTTTATTGTTTGCACAGATAATTGCTTATGCACACACAGTAGTAATCGTTCATGTACAATAATGTTCATGTACTTTACACCAATTGTCTTATTTGTGTACTTTGTATAAGTAGCAGTTTTTGATAGCTCGTTTATTCACTCTCAGCTTCGTCATGAGCTGATCCCTTTTGTTGCCAGCTATTGCTGTAAAGCACTCTGAGAACAGTATGCATGTTGTCAGTAGCATTTCCTGAAGTGACCGGTAGCTAAAGGAATCCCTTGTTTTATTGTTGTCATGAGTCTTATTATTTATATCTCCTTGTGGAGCCTGAAAATAGCTCCAGCAGCAAATACCACTAAACTTTTACCAAGGGAAGATTTCATTATCCGATACCAGCTTTCCTAATTAATTTTGTTGGTTGCTTCCTCCCTCTGTATATGTTTCCTGTAGGGTTTTGTGGTTGCTGTCTTTTCCACATAAAATGGTAGCCTTTTCAAGCTAGGCATGTGTTTTTAAAACAGGATGATGTAAAATTTCCCAGCGTGAGCAACAATCTTGACTCTGTTCCTGATGAAGTACACAGGGTCTTCATCCCACACTTTTTAGATGTAGGCTTCTTTTTCTAGGTTACTGAATACTAAAATTTAGCCATTTGCTTCTAATTACATTAGGACGGTGAAGACTATAAGATTAGATAACATAAAATCATTAGGTATCTAATTTTTTTTTTCTTTAATATTTATCTTAAAGCATTTTGACTTTCAGTGTAGTTGTTAGGAAGTTCTGGTGGTAACAGATTACTTTTGTTTTAATGCTTGAGAGAGAAAGGTCACCATGAATATGCAGTCTGCATAGACCCGTATGGCAAAGAAACCACATCACTGAACTCAACAAATATGACAACATTTTGATAGGGGATTCACCCATAAAAAAGGCAAGCCTAACAAATGATCACACACTTAGCAATGTAGCTTTTTGCATCTGCTGTCCAAAAATCTGTAAAAAGAATGGAGGGATAATTTTAAGATTACTTCTTTTATTTCCATCCCTACTGCATTCTTTTGTCACTCTACCTACCCTTATTTGCTGAGGAAAAGGAAAATAAATAAATAAAGTAACCTGACAGAACAAAACCTAAGTGGCATCCTTGAGTGAATTTGATACCTACCATCCGTCCATCCATCCATCCATCCTTCAAAGTACTTTAAGTCAGTCCATAGCTTGTAAACAAGAGAAATATATTGAATACTGATAGGAACAAGAAATAATTGATTGATTAAGAAGGGCACATTGATTGTTCATATTTAGAATGAGCTATGGACCTACTTACTTTTTTATTTATTGAAAACTTAATTTAAAGATGCCATTTATTTGGTGTGATTTATGTGATTACCATTAAACCATTATAAAGGAGTTTTGGTTGGCTTTGTGGTTAGTTTCGTTTTTCTGAACAAATATATTTATTGTTTTACATGACTAGAAAGCATTTAATGTTCTAAAATATCAATGAAAGTTAGAAAATGTTCAGGTTTTATTTACTTTTCTTTCTCTATATTGAATTGTTTTCTGTGTAGGTACAGAAAATTCTGATCAGTATCAGAGCCATGTCTAACAGGCACGTTTTGTCTGAACAATTACTGTGTTAGTGGAACAGTGTGCTAATGATAAATATAGCACTAGGTATAGGTCTCTGGAACTCATCCATAAATGGGGTAAAAATCCCACCAGTAGTGTAAAAAATGGATGGAAACATGAAAGATATGTTGTACAGATCACTTTAGAATGATTATTGTAATTTATATTGTTAAGGTATCCAAACGTTGAACATGTTGAAAATGTTTTATATAGGTATACTTCAAAAATTCCCCCTCAGTGATAAAGGGAAAAAAATATGGTTGGGTAAGATAAAATTAAAGGAAATTGCTTCATTCATTCTTTACCCCTTTCAAATATTTTGACCTTTCTTTTTGGAACCACCAGGATTCAGGATTAATTTCTTTCTACCTCTTCACCTGGCTTCTTAAAAAAGTGGCTGCATGCACTGAGTGAAGTTTCAAATCTCCTGTCTCATTTTGATGTTGCCTGCATTGCTGAGGAGTAAGAAAGCCAAGATCGTTCACTACTTATTTTCCTTTTCTGGAACAGCTTTTTAAATTCACTGGAAAGAAACGTGTGTAACATAACATTTGTCAGCAAATAGGCTGTATTTTTTTGTTGGTATAGATATGATGGGAATAGAACAGTATTTTTCGCTGCATAAAATACAGATAATGAGAGGAAAAAAATGAAAACAGGAGGTTGTGTTTAGGTTTCTTGCTGACTGTATGTAGAGGTGGGTACATTTACTTGAACTTCAGAGAGCGACAATACAGATTTGAATATCTCATTTGTTTTCCAGGCTCTCTTTGTAGACAATGGCAAAACCCAGACTTTTTCAGGGTGAAATTCATCTCCTTTTACGGTTGATAACTAAAATAGGTTGGATGAATAGTGCTATTTAGAAGTACTTTTTTCTCTCTGTTGACTAGAAATGGAGGAAAACAAGCTAGTATAGATATCAGTGTCTAGAAGTCAGATGAGATATATCTCCTTTCTGATGACTAAAAAGAGCAGATGATGTCCAAGAATGGTATCACTTTTGTTCATGTGGTGGAATTATACCCTATTGCTTTTGGAGGTTTTATTATAGACCACACGTTATTTTTATTAAATATTGCCCTTGAAAAGTCCCACAGAAGCTCAAAATAACTGAGATTTATGCTTCCTTAACCCTCTTTAATTCTCTGGTTATTTTTTTTCTCTTAGTGATAGTTGATCTTGCCTAACTATCCTGTTCTTCATACCTGTTATGTTTTCGTCTTTACACACTTATGGAAAGGTAGGACTTTTTTTTCCCTAGATGTTCATTTGCATTTTAAATATTTTCAATCATTACAAATTGTATTCTAAATTTCTCAGTATTTTAAATTGCGTCCTATGAGACGTGGAAAGAGATAGCAAATTTTGGTTTCCAATAGATTCTACCAAATGCAATAGTTACTACCCAAGTGGGCAGCTCCTCCTTCAAAACCTAGCCTGTAGCAATATTTCCATGGGAAGCCTTGCATAATGCTGAATCTTTCCTATAAGCCCACACAAAAGTGTTAAATTCCTTCTGAACTCAACACACATCTCCTAAAAAGACCACAAGATAGAACTGGATTCTAAACAAAAGCTAGCTAGGAAGCAGGAAGGACCTCGATTGCAGAATGCTGAGCCTATTTTTGTCACTTCATTTAAATTCTTCTTCCTTTTGAAGTAACACGCAAACAACATTTACAGTCTACAAATGAAATCAATTAAGAAGCTATGAGTGAGACTTGAGCTGTTTACAAAACTGAGAGTCTGTGAGGTTCCAGTGAGAAGTTGAGTTGTCTGCTTGAAGGCTATGCTATCACTCTGCTGACAAAAAAAAACAAACCCAGAATAAAATGTCTGCAAAATAACAATTAGAGAAAGAAGGGGGAACCCAGAATAAATATTAGAAGACAGTTTTGATTTCCTGTTGGGATGCAGATTAATATTTATTAGTATAAGTTTAGATACTGAAAGGTCTTTTTAATCAAGGTGAGAGGCAATTTTCATTAGCTGATTTTTAAAAATGGATAAATATGCATGAACAGATTAAATATCCAAGTCATAGCAAAATTCTAATAAGGATAAAAAAAATATATTGCTCTGTAATCCACCAAAGGAAAAATGTTGCCTTCCTCTTCAGTTGCAGAGACTGCTATTGTGAAGTAAGAAAAAAAAGTGTGTGTGTGTGTGTGTGTATATATATATATATATANNNTATATATATATATTTATATACAAAAAGCTGGATAGCTTTCTTTTCATTAGATAGGAAGAAGAAATTATTCAGGAATAACTTATATAGTCAGTGGACCATTGCGACCATTGCACTGGTAAGATTTATTTTCTAAGCATTATTTGTGCTTACTTGCTGCATTTCAGCTCTATTCACAGTGAATGCACTTTCTTTCTCATTTTAATCAACAATTTTGTGGTGGTACTGCTGACAGTACATGTCAGAAGGCTCCTAACTTATCCTTGGAGCAAAGCTATGTGAGCCATTGGCTTTGCACTAAAGATAAATTTGACCACTTGGTATGTGAACCTACCATAACTAATAAAAAAATAACCCATTACAATGAAGTAGTCAAGCAAAACCTTATAGCTCAAAATCTTTGTTATGTCATAAAAATTGTCTGCTGCTCTGAGACCTGAACTGCATCATACTCCAGACACGTGTTTTAACGCTGTTTCTCCATGTTCTACGGTTTAGAATGACCTAGTGAAGGTTTGGAGGTTATGTATGGCACATTAATTGATTGATAGGAGGATGGTCTAGAATCCAGATTTTGTAAGTTGCACAGTAACACTCTTACAATACACTGCTGCTACATTCTTGGAATGTGGTGCATTATCCTGTGTAATGTTATAGGTCACCTCAATACACCTTGGTAGACATAGTTACAAAATGTTATTAATTAAAGACTATACGGCTTTTTATTCTCTCTGTCTAAAAGGGAGGGGGGAAATACAATAAAATTTCTGACTGCAGGAGGTTTGTTTGGCTGAAAGTGATAGGCTGAATTTCACTTATAGGAAGAAGGGATGAGTAAGTTTGTTCTAAAGTTTAGCCTGACATTTCTGTAGTATCCTGCCTTGTGCTCAGCTCCAGAGTTTCAAGGCTTTGAGAGTGTCTGAAGTGAGTTAATCAAAAGTAGCAGAGATAGGGCAAACTCTGCTGTCAGATCATAAAAGCATTGTAGTGGAAAGACTTATTAAGGGGAGAGATAAATAAGAAGACTCTTCAAACTGAGGAAACTGGGTGAAAAAAACCCCACAAACCATGTGTAGGTGGCTATCTTACAGCTTCTGCTAATGGGGCCGAAGAAGAGAGCTACAGTGCCTTAATTGCCTATTCTGTTTTGTTCACAGGTGTTCATGGGACTTGGGCAAAGCAGTTCCTGTCTTACTTTTAATTTGAACAAACCACAGTTCCTTCAGAAGGCTTCTCCTACGTGTTTAATTGTTAGCTACAGTAATAATGGACATGAATCCAGCTGCTGAAAATAAAATCAAGATGAAAATTCAAAACATTACCTGTCTGTTTACCTAATGTCTGAAATAACTTCGTTATCTTACTCGCACATCTCCTTGCCCTCCTGCTGCTGTAGCACAAGCTCTGGGAAGATGTGAGGGAAAGCATAAGTGCTATAACTGGCTCAAGAATAGAATCTCAACTGGTTGAAGCCCTGAGCAGGTCCAGCCTCTTGGTCTGGGGAGAGCAGGGAGCAGAAGCATCTTGCAGACTCTTCCTGTGGCAGGCAAGCTGAAGCACGGAAAATTGCTGAGAGCCTTGTGGTTCCCTGCCTCGGGAACATGCCTCCTCAGGCTGGAGAGTGGTGCTGTCCAGAGCCCAGCTGCCTTGTGGGACTTTCAGAAACACTGACTCTGTGACCAGGCAATGTGTCTGAAATAGCTTCTGCAGAGATTTGAATTCCAAAGGAATGAAAATCGGTTCGTGGTCTTGTATCCTTCTCTATATGTTTCCTTTCTCTAAAGAGAAACTAAGTAGTTTAGTCTTCTCTCCTGGGAGCACTTACAAAAGTGTTTTGCAGAAAGGATGCTGGTAGTAGAAAGAGAATTGTTCATTGTTGATGTCATACTTTATCCTCCTTAGAAAACAGCGGTGTGGGTTGTTTTTGTAGTTCTTTTGTAAATGAATAATTTTCACTTTGTATTTATCAGAGAGATCCTTGGAATTCGTATTTTTTGTCCAAAAAATATTTTTCCATATTCATATCTTGTAGAAAGAAGGAGAGAAAATTTCTGTGTTTTGGTAAACTAAAGCCTTCATTGAGAATATGGCCTTTTTTTCTGGAGAATGAAATCTGGAAAAATGAATTCCACAGATTAAGTTAAGAAAAGATCTTTACCATCAAACTCTTTTTTTTTTTTTTTTTTTTTTTTAATGATTCTGATCAGCTGTAGCACATCACACTTCTGGCTAGTCATCAGCTCATTCATATAATTTTTATTAGCGTTCGATTTATGGAACCTTTTCGTTTGTTCATTTCTCCTCATAAGAGCCTATTTTTATTTACATTTTCTGTATGCCTCAAATTTGGCTCTTATATTGTGCAAAATATTACATTGGTGCATCAAAGGTGTGTAATAGCAGGTATGCACAAGACATTAGAATATAAAAAATATGAGTATGCTTCAAGGCCAAAATTTTTTCTAAAATATTTGGGTCTAGTAGGTTTTTTCTGAAAAAACAGTTATGCCCAATGGTTATGAAATACAAACTCAGTCAATTTCCTTGAAGAACAAAGCTGTTGTAGTTGTCTCTGTACGTCTGTCTGCAAAAGCCAGTCTTTATTTACAAATCAGAACAAGGACCAGATGATGGGCTGTCAAAGTATTTTCTGTCAAGCGACTTTTTGTCACTGTAGATGTTACTTGCTTGCATAAACGATGAAACACTATATGACATCACAGGTAAATTAAAGGTTCTTTATGTGAAAAGTACATTGGTGTGGCAAATGAGAGGCAGCTTCTTCCTAATCACCAATCATGTCTGACACAAGATTATTAGCATACACAGGGCAGAGTACATAATTAGACAACATTTAATATTTTTTAGCAGAGAGTGTTTGGGTAGAAGTGCTCAAACGGTATCTAACCTCTTCCAAATCTGTGGTGCCATAAAGTTCAGTCTAAATCGAGGCACCATAGAATTCATCCTAAGCCTGCATATCTTGTCTATTCAGATGTCTTCAGAGCTATGAAACGTCCATACAGACTGTACCCAAATCAAAACAGACTGCAGGCTGACAGACTAGGTACAGCTGGGGGTTTGGTGCTGAACAGGGGCAAAAATATTCCAGTTTATTGCTACTGAGATTCTGGAGTCTGCTTCCACCTTAAATCCCAGGGAGATAATAGTAATAATAATATAATAATTTCCACGAATATCTGGTTACGTTGCAGAGTAAGCTGAATCAGACCGTATTGACCGTGAGAGGAGTTCGGTTGGTTAGAGCATGGTGCTAACAACACCAAGGCTGTGGGTCTGATTCCCATACAGACCACTCTCTTAGGAGTTGGACTCAACAGCCCTTGAGGGTCCTTTCCGACTTAGAATACTCTGTGATTCCTTCTGAGTTTGCACCTGAATAATGTTAAAACAGCAGCATATGAGGAATAACTTGCACTGTGAGTGAGACATTCAAAAGCAGCAAAACATAATAATACTGGAAATAGTAATTACAAGACACATTTCATAATAAAAAAATCTACCTGAAACTGAGCATGATGAGAAAGCTGCATCTGTTTTAAAAGAGGTGAAACTTACTATTTTGTATGTTTGCATGAACACTGTTGTCCAACACTTAGGTAAATTCTAGGCAATAGGATTGTTAATCTTGGTTATTTTCTGATAAAATTTCCAGTGTTTATTCTGCAGTCTTCAAAAAAGCCACAGTATATAGAGTCTATTTTTTTAGCCATTAAAATAATTTGGACAGTCTCATTGACAGTGCATGTACGGAATTGAAGGTGAAGTCTTGCATCATAAAAATGCATTTGACTGTGTGCTTCAACTGTTGGGAATATGGCTATAAATTAAGGCAAGCTATGTTTTCAAGACATGAAACTATTTGTGTAGACAGCTTGAGGCTCTAAATATGTCAAATGTGGTTGTAAGAAATAAATATAATTTCTGAATTGTCAGCTCCAAGGAACATGGAACTTTCAAGAGAAAGGGAAATGCAGATTTTGCTTTCTTCACTTCAGAAACGGAGATAATTTGGTTTTAATTTTTCATAAGAGTATTCCACCCGACTTGCTGGAGGTGACAGTGATTAGTGCATTTGTGCATTTTTGAAGACTGAATTGCTGGGATTGTAAAGTAGTCCAGAAGCTGTTGCCTTAAATCAGGGCAAACCCACTAGCACACTTAGAAACAAAGGAATTTGCATTAGCTGTATTTGCTTTCTCTGTTTACCTATAAATAGTGAAATAAAATTGGAAGAATGAAAATCTTTAAAACACTCAGTACACATTGTTACTATTAATTATAATATTCAGTAGTTCTATCTAAGTATCAAAAAACCTAAAGGGGAATAATAGGAGAGTAAATAGCCTGTAAATTAATCCTAAACTGAAATTATGCCATATATTGTGCGTATTGTTCAAAAATTTTTATGCTGTCAATTACAGAAAACATGTTTGACATATTTTAACAAAGCAGTGTTGTTAGTTTGAAGTGTCATTCTCTGCTCAGTATGTATTTGAATAGAAATACCACTGGAATTAACTAAATTAGATAAATTCTCATCCATCTTTGCTATTGTAACATAGCATGCATTGTTCTTTCTTACTTTTATGCAAGTGAAATTGAATTTTTTATATAACAGGAAATACTACCTAAAATAGACCAGGCCATATGCATGTCTATTCTACTAAAGAAAAAAAATAGAGTTTTTTGATCATATAAAAAATTCCTTTTGAGAACTGGAGCAGTTCTAAAATTTCGTGAGTTTAACTTAAAAAAAAAAAAAATCTGTGTGTTCTTGCTGGGTGGTCAGAATTTATATCATTTTTTACCTAATGATGATAAATGTCTGATTTCTTTCTTTAGCTTGTGAACTTAATGTTTTTAATGTGCAGCTTTCAATGTCACCAATCCAGAAAACTTACGTGTACCTTGATCACAACTCAAGTGTGCCAAACTAATCATGTTTCCTGGTGATCTTTTAAATTCTGTGAGATTAGCTGTCTGGTAGTCATATCACTGAAGTCCTATCCTTCAAAATATTTTAAAACATCTCTATAAGATGAAATGCTGCTAAATAATGACAGTAGATCAGGAAATAAATCAATGTTTTTCTATCCTCTAATTGTCAGACCACTTCATATCATCCAGATAACTTAGGAAGGATTGTTTCCTGAATTCATATAATTAGCTAATGAGGACTCTTCCTGGCTATATTCAGAAAATCAGATACCTCAGTTATCTTACTATATGCTTCCCCCTAATGTGCAAGGATTTTTTAGCAGAAACTACTAATTTATTTGAACTTCTTTTGACAGGTTTAACATTTTGCTCCTTTGCCTTTGGTTGTGGGTGTTTTTGGGGGTGTGTGGGGGGAGGGAGTGTGGTGGGATTGTTTGTTTTGGTTTTTTTCTGATTGTGTATTTTTTCTTCCCTACACAAGATAAACACAAGCTGGATGCAAACTGTGGCTATAAAACTGCATCTGTAGTTTAATACTATACTGTCTCCTGAGAAAATTTTCAACATCTTGGTGTAACTACATGGATATTTTGCTATATTCAATTACTTGTTGGAAAAAGCAACATGCGTATATAAAACATATGTACAAATTCATCCGCACAAATGGTATGTAAACTGCTCATGAAGCTATGAGTAATAAATGTGAATGATACCACGTTTTGTCTCACAGGAGCTCTAACAGGTAAAGATTTAAGGAAGCAAATTAGCAGGTTACTAAACAGAGACATCTCTAACTGCTTTTGCTTTGTTAATGTAGTATTTCGAAATTAATATGCTGTATTTATAAATGTGTTGGAAAAATAAATAGCTAAACAGATTGCAAAAACACTGCAGATATTATTAGTTGGGGAGGAAATTGCCGTGGAAGCTAATGCTGTTGTGGGACTTCAGAGATTTCACCAAGTTAGAAAATTGTATTGCAATTTTTGTAATAAGTGGAAGATAAAAACATGGTTTTCAATGTGTGTTACTATATATGTATCTTGACATTATGTAGAAGAGGCAGAGAAGTAAATTTAACTGAGGAGCTAGCATCAACTGAAGACATATTTCAAGCAGCAATCTGGATTCAAATCCTGAATTTGAAATTTGCCCATCATTATGTTGAGCCCAGCTTGCAAACTGCTGTACAGATAAAAGTTCTTCTTGAAAACGAAACAGAAAGAAAAGATCTTCCTATCCAGTTAACAAGCTTCCTTCAGTGGGCCTCTTTCTCTTTGTAACACCAGGTCAGATGTCTCCCTAATGTAGGAATGATTAAGTTGGAAAAAACCTTTTTACTGTTTTCTTAAGCAATAGACAAATACGTCATGTATATTTTAAACACTAGATAATTTGGGTCAAAATATCACATGTACTAAAGGACGATTTCAGAAGTTTTGCAGCAGTAAAATTAAATGCTAAGTAAAGATAATACATGCTTTCTACCTTTGTGATTGTAAGCACATACCAGGCTGCCTCTATGCCGGTGACTTGTGTTCATAGGTGTATTTAATATGTATACCTCTTCTTCAGAAGAAAAGCAAGAAATAAAGAAACACTACATTGTCAGCAGAATACAGTCACAGTTGCTGAATGAATGAATTAAAGAAAGCTGATTCCACCTTCTCCAAAGGGTGCCATGAATACATACCAAGCAGGATGTCAACACATTGAAACTTGACATCATAAAATTTGTACTGCGAATATGCTCTTGTTGACTGAGCAAACTCCAAAAGAAAATCCTTGATGCATGTGCATACAACAATGATGAGGTGAATTTAAAATAAATACAATAAATTGTAAAAGCAACGATCTTTATATAGCTCTTCTTCTTACTGCATAGCTCTGCTTAAGTGTCCACAGGAGCCTTGAAAAGACTTTTTGACTTCAGCAGGGAAGTATTTGGAATGAAGTGCAAAAGCTCATTTTCACAGTACTGATCTTAAATATAATCATGGAAAAGCAAACATGCGGTTTGAGCTTTGATTATGCGACAGATGTGCAGGTTAGATCAGTCATGGAGAGCTGCTCTAAGGAATGTTAGTGTGTTATTGATCATGGTCTGTTTTAATAGAATTCAATGTCCTTTTCCTCCCAATTTATGTTCACTCATCCAAATGCTGAATAACTTCATCGATCCTAGTCTGAAGTTCTGACTGAGATCTTCTTAAACAGGCAGTTTGCTTTAGGTATTAAGCACTAAAAAGACCAGATTTCATTGTTATGCAAACGCTGTCCAAACTGTAGCAGATTTAATGTAAACAATGGTTTCCATTAATTTGCCTTGAGTTCCCTAAATGTTTATTACAAATAATATTTGGTGTCTGGTATTGGATAAATTCTTAATACAAGTGAAGTAATTCTCAGGACCATTGAAGTAAGAAGGATTTTGCCATGGCATTCACAGTCATTTCCCACAGTTGGTATAAAAACGACCTTTATAAATGAAGAGAGTTGTTCTTAAGTCAACAGTTAAGATTCAAAAAACCTGCCAGCAAATGTGGGCTGGCATTGAGCTGCCTGTACCACCTTGTGATTCATCACTGCAGTATTACTCTGTTCAAAACACTGTTTTTGAAGCTATTATTCCCTACCGTCTTTGTGTTAAGCATGCGTCATCTTGTTCAGGTGATGCAGTGCTTTCAGAGAAGCAATTAGTGGCTGAGGACTGCTAGGCAATTCAAAGATGTCTGTGGGGAGACAGTATCAAAGACACTGCAAGCTCTAAAATTAACATCAAAGTTATTATATCTAACAGAAAAACTTGTACCTACTACTACTCTCCCAGCTGCAAACCTTTTCGTTTAGCATAGTTTGGGTATCTCATGGCTATGTTGTTCACAGTTTTTCTGAAAGTTTGTTTGTTTTTCCCTATGGAAGCAAGTAATTATTAAAAGGAGATGAAAAAAAAGTCATTTAAGTGTGCATATCTGTTGAAGTCTGGTTGGATGTGACCCAGAAGCTGCTGGCTAAAGGGGTTTTGGTACCTATGCAATAATTGAAACTTGACACCAGTATGTTATGCAAGATGGGAAATAATGGTTCCATTTGAAGAATTATAGAATTATCCAATCTTGTCATCGCTAAGTAAAATTCTAATTCAAAATGCTAGTGAATGGAAGTCCAGATGTGCAGGCTTACTATTGTCGTTCAGCTATCATCTGGGACTATTTATGAGAGCCAAAAGAGAGGAACATCAAAAATAATTTTTGGACAGTTGTCAAATTTCATTCTTGCCATAGTTAATCAGAAGCTCTAAAATGTTCTTTACTCTGAAAAACAAAACTGATTATAGGTCTTTTGACTGTGAATACAGTTTTAATGATTGCATAGGAGATTAAACTCAAAAAAGATCTCTGTTTCAAAACAACTGAAAAAAGCCCAACAACTACCACTTTCCTCTGCACTCCCTGTTTTCTAACTTGCCACTGCTACATGAGTTGTCCTTTTGTTCAAATTCCTTCTGTTTTGTGCCTCTGTAGAGGCTTTTTTCTTGTATAGTAAGAACTCATCTTCTAGAAAGTCTAGAAAAGTTCTTTAATAGTTTGTTGTGAACAAAAATCAAGCCATTTTCTCAGCAAGTCAGTGTGCTACAGGTGCAAAGGAGGCTCAGTGAAGTTCTCAGGACAGCAGACAATATCAGTTGATTCTGACTTTTGCTTTTCAGATAAAGAGAGAGAACTGATATAAAATGCTGAAGGAAAAGGTTGTTTGGGATGCCTCCAGAGGAATAAAAGTGAGAAAAGGGTTTGGTTTCAGACAAATATGTGTTAAATATAACCTAAAATTGAAATTCAGTATTTCAGTGCTAAAGGAACAAAACCTGGACAAAATCCCATGTGTGACTGTAGTAGATGAAAAGAAAGACTAAAATTAACAGCAAGACAAAGGGCAAATGTTCAGAGTGTCTGATTATTTAGATTTTGATGCAAAACTGAATATACAATATTAGTATTTTTAACTTTTTCCTGGTAGCTATACCCAGAAGATCTGTATTTTCCACCACGTACCAGTTAATTTTCTCTTCCTGTTTTTTCTTTAAACATAATTTGAAGTACTGTGTTATATCCTTAGTGAGTGAAACCTGTTGTGTTTAGATGTGATATTGATAGGAATTGTATTGCTTTGAGTTCTTTAATTTTCAGTGAATTAATTATGAAATGTGCAAAGCAATTTCATCAAAATTAGCAAAAGCATGCATGTTTGGAAGAGTTCTTTCAATCATTCACAATAAGAGTATTCTCTATGGAGAATAGCATTGTGGTCTGCTGTGTTGGGTAAATGTTTGTACTACCACTACTTTTCATAACAAAATATTTTTTTGACAATATTCAAAAGACTCACATGCAAGAAAGAAAAAGGTGGTAACTTTCTGGTTTTTACCATAAAAAACTTCTGTGTGTTTTTTGATTGAAATGAAAAAAAAAGGTTGCTGTTGTTAGGTTATGATAGCCTAATTGCTTACATGCTAAAATAATAACTAAGCTGTACAATAATTTCTTCTGACTGTATGCATCTGACACAGAAACAATAAAAAGATTTAAAAGATCATCAGTGCAGATCACTGCTGAATGTGGACATAAACTGGTTAATTATCTACAGGGGTGATTTTCTACATCACTAAGGTACCCAGAGAAGGAATTGAACCTAAAGTTAATGACATTTCCATTCCGAAGTCTCTTGGTTGTTTTTGAATGTTCAGCTTCCACATGAACATATTACAAATGAAGCTGTTGAAATACCTGGATAAATCTGTGTGTTTTCTATTTCTCCCTTTAGTGCTTGATGATTCTTGTGGTCAACACTTGTCTTCCAAAAATGTGTGCACTTTAAAAGTCATTAAAGTCAATTTATTATTTTGCCTTGCCATGCTTTAATCAACATGTAGATCTAATTTTCTGGACATATGTTGAAATTATCCATAAGAGATTTTTTTCTGACGAGAATCTGAGTTGTTTATCTTGGCTGGATTCCTTGCCATTAAGAGAGATTTTTCTTGTCATATTTGGTGTTCTTTATGAAATGCTGCTCAAGATGAGTAACTCAGGGTTAGATATTCATCAAGCTTGTATCTTCTAAAAACAAGAAAGAGTTTCAAAACCAACACATCAAGTTTGTGAGAATATTAGTCTTGGATTTGTGTAGACTGTTTCTCTAACTAGACAACCTATCAGAACTCTCAGTTTCCAGGAAAACTGATACTGATCTTGTGCCTGTTTGGTTTATGATTTTAAACGTTTGATTAGTTTTTATATATTTGCAATGGCTATGTCTTGGGCTTGTATCAGGGAACTCTGGAGGTAATAAAACTGTCACTGGCTTCCTGTTTCTTGTCTTTGATGATTTTGATCTATACTACTGTGTAAGAAGAACTTCAGACTTCAGTCTGAAGTCATGTGAGGTGGCCTAAGTCACTTTAGCAATGAATGATCCCCCTTGCCTTCATTGTAATACCTGAGGGATTAATATTTTTATCTATATGGTATCTTACAGAGAGACTTCATTCAAGAAAAGTCAGTACTGAAATATGAGCTAAACACTCACCTTTTGGGAATGGTGGATTTAGCTGTTTAATCAACCTTCCCAACATTTGCTAAGTGGCCTCATGATTATGTGCCAAGATAGACTGGAATTGTCTATACATCTGAGTATTTAATATTGTAAGGAGTAGAGCAGCTCCAACAGGAAACATGGACCGTTATCCTTTTTCTTTTCTTTTTTGGTTTTTCTTCCCCTCTACCCTCCACCCCTTCCCTTTGTGTCTTCTCAGCTAGATCTAGTTGGAAACTTACAAGCGAGTGTCTGGTGTGGCTCATGTTTCTGACTGCACCCTTTTGCCTTTACTGGCTCTGAAAATATTCTCATATCTGTGTGTTGTGTATGTCAATCTCCAGAATTCTTCTCATGAATAAGAACATTCAAAAGTTAATAAAAAGCAAATTCACTTTCCTGAGAATACTGGGCACATCCAAGTCTTGTAATTCCTTTTTAACACACGTTGTATTAGAAAGGGTCTGTCTGAAATCAGACTTGACTACACAATCATGAAATGGGATGCTAACAACATTACAGCATTACATTTAATTAGCGAAGACAAGAAGGTTCCTTTTGAGAGTCCTTAATTTGGTGCATTGATCAACCCCCAACAAATTCAGAGGCAAGCACAATTATGTCTTCTGCATCCAAATTCTGTGTCAGCTAATCCATTGCACCAATTCCTGATCTCTGGAATTTAACATAAATGGCATAATGGAAAGCAAATAATAAAAATATTTTCATTTGACTTAATTAACTTCATTAACCACTGATAGATCATTAAATGAAGTCTGTGAAATTAATTTTTTATTAAACATACTTTGTCACAGTACACTCAATAAAATTGTGTATTTTAACACAAATAGAAAAAAATTAAGAGCAAAGTGTAGACAACAGTTTCTTGTGGACTGTTTTGTCCTTTGTAAGTGTATTGACTACAATTACGATTTGCCATCGTACAGTCCTTCAAGCAGCCTGATCTTGATAGAAAATGAGTGCAAGATCACATAATGGTCTAATCCCAGTCTAGAACAAGGAGTGATCATGAGTTGCACATATACTGCAGTAATGGTCAAATAACACAACAATGTGGTCTTTTTGTTTTGTTTTGTTTTGGTGTTTTTTTTGTTTTTTTTTTTTTTTTTTTTTTTGTTCAGTCTAATGAGATCCAGTGAAGCTTCTTTTTGGTTAATATAATGATTTCACTGGCAATCATAAGACATATAATTAAAGAGGAATATCAAAGGAATAAAGTTTCTGTGTGCCAGATGCCAGACATAATCTTAGCTATGAGTACTCAAACAAAGACAGAATGAAACTTTGAAATTTATACACCAAAAAGGGAGATTCGTTAAAGACTAAATACTCAATCTGATGCTTTATGGCATTGTGCTGGTTCTTTCTTCCTTATATTGCCTTAGTAATGTGAAATACTGATGCTGAGGCACAGTCTCTCTCTGGACCTCGAGAGGGCATATGGTTCTGTCACCTATTCTCTGTGTAAGGCGTTGATTAGCTTTTGATAATTTATAAAACATCTTTCAGGTGTTTGCTGAGTTTACAACTTCCATTATGCATTACCTGGTAAACTTTCTGGATGAACAGGTTGTCAAATGTATACATGCAATGCTTATGAAAAGGCTGCTGTTTTGGATGAGCAGAGACCTCTGCTCAAAGCAGAACCTACTTTGGTTCAAAATAAAAGACTCATCTCTCTGTGGACAAAAACAGTAAGAGAACGTCTCAAAACTAGCACATAAGGAAATGCAGCTTCTAAAGAACTGCATACACACTTTCATTTGCAAACGGCACCCTAGATAAAGGAAGGCTTTAATATTGCAAAACCAAATACTTAACAGTAAGGAGCTATTAACCATCAACTTCTATTACAACAATATAATGGTCTTTGATTCTTAATTATACCATCAGATACTGGTTTGTTCATTTGATTTTTTTCTGTTAAACTCCTGTGTGATAAGAAAGATGTTCAATATTTACTTTGATCAGCATTATTCACTATGTGGCTTTACTTATTCATTGTGCGTCATCTGAATTCTGAACTTTATAATTCTTTTCTTTTATTTATTGTTGTTGTTGATGTTTTCTCTAGGGCTCTTATCAGCCTAATGTCTTATTACTTATCAAACATTAATGAACTAATCTTCCCAGTTCTCCTTTGAGAGTGAAACTGGTAGGTCTCAAATTTTTTGCAGATGGAGAATCTTGGTTCAGTGAGAAAAAAAGTATCACTTTCAAGCTGTCAGGGATGCCAAGCAGTTCAGTGTTGGGTACAAAATCCAAGGCCTTTGTCTTAGATATGTGCTAAATTTTAAGTAATTTTTAGTGCTAGGCATGTGGCAATTTGTGTATGGTTTAAGGTGATGGAGTGCTATGTGGGCTTACTAGCTAAAAGAGGAAGATAATATAATTTTTAGAAGGGGCCCAGTACTGCTTACTTTAAAGGTGGATGGAATTTCTTTGAAACTCCCTCTTGAAGTGAGTTCAGAAAACTCACATGAAGGAAATGGACATTGAAACTAAGCTCTGTAAAATAACCCAGTCATGTCTGTACTACATTGTAGTATGTCCTTGTCACCAAGTGATAGATCTTGTGGTCAACATGAAAGGGGAGGAGTGTTTTCCATTGCCTGTATTTCTAACAAACAAAAAAATGGTGTGAAGAAGTGACATAAAAAAAGAAATGAGATTTCTAATAGTTCTTTCTGTGCTAATACGCACGTATACACACAACTAAAGTAGAGTAAATCTTGAACAAATACCTCTAACATCTCTGCTTTTGACTGATTTGATCAGTGAAACACTTACGGTGTAACCTTTTCTTAAGAGTAATTTTTCTGACTAATTTTGGGTATCCCTGAAGGAATTCTCACACTGGAGTGTTTTCCACACTTTTATATTTACAGTTTATGCAATACAATACTTATCTGTGAGCAAAGGGAACCTCTTTCCAATTATTGCTATTGGCTTCAAACTTTCTGCTTTGAGATGGTAATATCTTGTCCCTCACTGCTTTTTACATAAGCAACCTGTTTACAAAAGTGAAAAGATTTTCTTGTCTTTAAAATAGCAACAGTATTTTTTCCAGAGTAGAGTGTCTGTGAACAATTATGGTTATTTACCTAGGTCTAAGTATAATAGTCCAATGACTAGACTTTTTATGTTTACCAGAATAGCTAAGTTTATGTAACAGAAGACCTGGTGGCACTTTGATTTATTATGGCAGATCAGTTTTTCACAAAATTATTATTTCTGTAATTTACCAAGGGAGGACAATGAAGCTCCTTTTCTGTAAGATTTTTTCATTTCTGGCCGTGTAGATGTATTCCTTTCATCTACAATCCCAGTATGCATATGTCTGGAAGTACTAATGAGACAAGCAAACAAAGACTAGTTTCTTTGGAGCAAGAAGTTGATGCAGTTTCCAAAGCACAAAATACATTTACAAAATGAGAAAGGATATGGAGTGCTGTTAACATCCAATTCTTTTTTACCCTGCTTTGGTAACTTTTCATTTACATATTTATTAACTTATGCTAGATCAAGTATTTTTTAAAATGATAGGCACAGAAAATAAATTAATTGTAATTAGTTTTATTGTAATGAATAATAAATGAATTTTTTGATAAGCCACTTATTATAGTCTTATTACAACATAGTTTTACTGAGGCATTAAAGTTTGCATTTTAATTTGAGAATATTTGCACTGTATTAATTTACACTATCCTGCACTTAGAATATGAAAACCCATTGGTTATTTTTTTATACATTTTAGTTGAGATAGCGGAACAAATTATTAATTTTTCTGAATGTTCACAGAATCGCAAAATGGATATGGTTGGAAGAGACCATTGGAGGTCATCTGCTCCAACGTCCCTTCTCAACCAGGATCCCCTAGAGCACATTACTCAGGATTTTGTCCAGGTGAGTTTTTAATATCTCTAGAGAAAGAGACTCCACAACCTCTCTGGGCAGCCTGTTCCAGCACTCAGTCACTCTCACAGTGACATGCTCAGATGGAACTTCCTGTACTCCAGTTTCTGCCTGTTGCTTGTCATCCTGTTGCTTGATGCCAGCAAGCAGAGCTTGCTCCTTCTTCATGACACAGTCCTTTCAGATACTTGTTGTCTTGGGTTGGATGCTGGCCAAATGCCAGTGCACTCACAAAAAGTATTTACTCATTTTCTTCTGCTATATTCTTGAGCAGAGGAGGGGAAAGAA